>JAYDZF010000001.1:13675082-13687345 GCA_034509105.1 Microcambeva barbata
TTAGAATAACATTAGCAATTAGTATAGCAGGTAGAGTAGAGGTTAGCATACTTCATGGGTTTGTCAAAATACTGTTAGACCTGAAATGGGAAAAAATTAGAAGCACTCGTTTTATAATGATGTGAGTAAAAGTACTTACTAACCGGTCACATACAACAAATAGACTAGATGGTACTAACAGATGCTAATTTTCTCATTTTTAAATGTCAGGACATTTTGATGGCTTTTACCATTGGTTTATCATGGCCTTCTAGTATAAAGCAGTAAACATATTATTTTATCTGTGTAACAGTGGGGGCCCAGTGACTGGAGATTTTGAAAATAAATCAGAAGATGATCAGCCTGAATCCAGGGTCTGCTATGCAGCCACTGTTGGATCCTTGAGCAAAACTCAAGGCCATTGTTTGATCGCTGGCCCTGCGCTCTGATACCAGCTTCCAACTAGGTCCGCAATCAGCTGTGGCGCCTTGTAAAGGGAGCCACCAAAATAAGTAACAAAGGTATTGGAAGACTTTATGTGAGTGCATTTAGGCTTTTGATTTCACACACTAGAAGAAACATCAACTCTAATTCAACCTTTAATTGTAACATTAGTCAGTAATATGTCATTTGTACATCAGTCATATGAACTAAACTTGAGAATATTGGTGAATTAATCAATCATCAACAGATCAGTGTGAGAACAAAGCAGTCTGATTAATGCTAGCCAAAGTAAATGCTCAATTTGCTCCGTTTTTCTAATCACAGCCATTTATTTAAAGCTAAAATGAATAAATAAGTACATTAATGTTCTAATTACACAGTGCTGTTAAAAAGTATTTGCCCCTTACAGAGTTCTTATTTTTTGCACATTTGTCAAACTTGAATGTTTCAGATTATCAAACTTGCTGAAATAAAGTTCAATAAATACAGTAAGTTGAGTAAATACAAAAAAGAGTTTTTCAATGATTGTATTCATTAAGTGAAAAGACTGTCCCAAGACATGAATTAACTGTGATTAACCACAATTCTGGGAAAGCTATTTTCAATTTCACTAGCCACACCCATGCCTGATTACTGCCAGACCTGTAGAATCAAGAAATCACTTAAATAGAATGAAGTTGGCTGAAAGATCTGAAAAAGCAAGACATCATGATTCTTCAATAAGAAAGAGACCGTACAAAAGGGAAAATCCATTTTCCAAGATGAAAAACTTTGCTGACCATAAAAACACAGGCCCATCTCACATGTTTAAATCTTGATAATCTTTTTTGAAAAAAATATTCTGTGGACTGATGAGACAAAAGTAGTTTTGGAAGGTGTGCGTCCTGTTCCATGACAGTGAAACATGGTGGTGGTAGTGTGATGCTTTGCTACTTCAGGACCTGGATGACTTGCTGTAAATGATGGAACCATAAATTCTGCTCTCTACTAAAAATCCTGAAAGAGAATGCCTGGCCAGCCGTTTTGTAAAACAATCCTATAATGAAGAGTTGCCTCAAATTCCTCCATTAGATGTGAAAGACTCATTGTCAGCTTTCACAAATGCTTGATTGCAGTTGTTGCTGCCAAGGGTGGAACATCCAGTTAGGTTTAGGGGGTAATTACTTTTTCACATAGGGTCATTATTCAAAGACTGCATTTTGTATTCAATAAATTTGTTTGTCTGGTATTTAGATTAGTTTGATTACCTGAAACATTTAACTTTGACAAGTTTTTTTAGGTTACTTTGATAAATATCAAATCACGTTTCACGAGCCAATCTTGCAGACCATCTGACAGGATTCACTGTGATTATTATGCAAAATATGTGTCAAAGCATTTGCACAATTTGTGCAGATATATTATGGTTTAAGTGTTATTTCCTTTTTTTCTCTACACGGATAACACCTGAGCACAAAATTAGCATATCTGTCTCACCTTGAAGGGTGTGAGGATAAAGTTGGAAGAAGAATTTTACAGGCAATTTAGAGCTGAATTGTAATAAACGCTTAATTGCAATTTGCAGTCTAATAAAGGTAAAAAGAAAACTATATAAAGCAGAGATATGACCGCAGTGCTGATGCTATTTTTGCTCATGCTAAATGCAATTAGTTTTCTGTATTGTAGCAATGACAAATTATTATGTGTATCTGTTACTGTGAATTTTCTACTGTGAACAGTTGCATATGGCGTAGTTGTTTGAGGTACCAAGCTTTACATGAAAAAATCCAAATTAAATACAAATAATATTGACATTGTCTTTTATTTGATAGCAGAAAGTTTTAATTTAAGATATTTCATATTTTGTTTGCTCAACTTTATTTCATTTATTAATAACCATCCTGCATATCAGACCTGTAACACATCCAAAAAAAGTTGACAGACTGGCATTTAACACTTTGTAATGTTGCTATTCCTTTTTATCACACTTTAAGACTTTTTGGGAATAAAATTCCAAGTGAATTAGTGTTTCAGCTTTTAGATTGTCCCACTCTACCTGTAAACACCATCTTAAGATCTGCAACAGGTGACTTCAGGTCTAACCCAAAACTGCCACAAAAGGACATTAGTTGTGGGCAGAAACAGTGTAATTCCCTGGGCCCAAGCACATTAGTTATTCCCGAGACAACATGGGCCATCCAGACTGTTATCAGCAATTTGTGCAAAAACACTTTGTCATATGGGGGCACAGGCATGAATTGCATGTGTGTAAAGGTACTATTACCTACATGTGCATGTTGGAGTTTTAGACAGACATGCATCCTTTATTTTGACAATTTTAGCAAGACGGGTCTATTTCTGTACGCATTCTAACAGCATGGCTTCTTAGGGCGTACTCACACTTGGCACACTTTCCCTGTACCATGCTGGAGCACGATTGTCCCTCACTGTTCAGACAGATCACACTCCTTAACACATCAGACAGGAAACCATACCCGGGTATGGTAGTGTGAGGATGCCCTTAGTGTGCACAGTCCAGCATCAGTAGTGAGCAGCTAGTTGAGCAGCTAGTTTTCTATCAAGCAACATACATTGTTACATATTCTATTATATAACTGATATATTTACCACTGATATTATTTCTGACACAACCATCCCAATTCATATAGGCTTGGTTTATGCATCCTAGTGGCTATGGTGGGGCCTACTCAATCATTGCCAATAGTGAGTTTTGAACAGGGAGTTCAGACTCTTGATGCTGGTGTGGCAAAGGACTTGACAAAAGATTAATTACAATACCTAAATTGCATTAATATACATACATTGTACCTCTTTTGAATACACTTCTATAGGAAGGTATAAGACACATTAGAAGGGATTACATAATTAGAAGGGATGTATACCATTGGCCATACAGTGTACTTATTCCTACTTTAAATATCATCTAAATCTAGTGTGATTCCTAATATAATCTAAAGCCCAAAATCCAATAATTTGTCCCCATGTGGACTGTTGTTCAAATAATTTTATTTGGGGAGTAGAAAAAAGGTTTTACCGTTTTGTTATGTCTGCAGTGTGCAAAAATAAATTCTCTAATCAAGCTACTGATAAATGAAGCAGATCGAGGAAGGCAGTGGGTGGGAAGGGGGGATGGGGGATGTAAAATAGCATCCAACCCACATCCTCCAGCAGCAAATGATAAAAACTGCCACTGTCTGTGGGCTATTGCCAAGTCAGCTGCAATCACAGGCGCTCCAATGCTTTCATACATATGTTTATTTTTATATGTGGGATGAAATGCTGAGAAAAGAGTGGGCTTCTAAACAGCAATGTCTTTGGTTGATTATAGCAAATAAGACGTTCATTTCTGGTATACGTCACATATTTTGCTTATAACTTTAAACTTTCCTTTTATACTTTTCTCGTGCAAAACATAATCAAGGTTGTATTAAAATGTATGAATATTCAGAAACTCCAATAAAAATAGACTGTTGAACTACATGAAAATTAGTTTAATATTATACATGAATGTTCCTAGTCTCATCATTAACAAAAACACAGCTTATGAATTTTATTTATTTAGGGTTTATTTAGGATCTCTACTTCACCTCACTTGCATGTTTTTTGACTGTGGGAGCAAACTCTACACAGAAAGGACCTGAACCACCCAACCTCCGGACTCACACCCAGAGCCTACTTGCTGCAAGATGACAGTCCTTACTGGCTATTCTGGTGTAAGAGATGAGATTTCTGTCTCTCGTGTCGCTCACTACACACTGTTTGGCATGTGTGAGGTTATGTGTACAGTGGGGGGGTCATCCCACTCCCCTGAGGCATGATAATTTGCCCAATTCAATTACATAAGCTGGAGCTTGAAATAAGGCTGTGGGTGGCCTCATGTGTCTTTGAGATAGCACGTGCTCGCCTCAGTAGCCTGGATTAGTGACTTGTGTGATTGGAAGACTCTGTTGGTCAATATGAATTAAAAAGCAAGTGGGGTAAAAAAAGTGTGTGTGTGTGTGTGGGGGGGGGGGTAACATTAATTAACTTAAATACATGTTCATTCTTGTGATGCATGTATACAAGTCCTGATTATTTATACATATATCTGTTATTTTGCTTTAATTTATGAAGCTATTTATATGACGTGATGAATAAACTATCTTTTTTGTGAACAAACTACACACATATACACTGATCAGGCATAACATTATGAATATTAACAGGTGAAGTGACCAACACTGATTATCATGGTATCTGTTAGTGGATGGGATATATTAGGTCGCAAGTGTTTCATCCTCAAAGGTGATGTAATAAGCAGCAAAATAGGTGTAACTATGTGAGTGTAATGATTTTGATGGCTTGACATCTGGGTCAGAATACTCCCAAACTGCAGCTCTTGTTGGGCGTTTCCCGATCTGCAGAGGTCAGTATCTATCAAAAGTCTTCCAAGGAAGGAATAGGGCTAAATCAGTGACCAGATCATGAATGTCCAAGGCTCACTGATCAACATGTGGAGTGAAGGCTGACCCATGCTACGAGCTACTGTAGCTCAAATTGCTGAAGAAGGTAATGCTGGTTCTTAGCTACAGTTTAAACTTACACTCAATCATCAAACAGCTTGAATACAATTTTGGTAGCTCCAAATGGCCCGACTGCATGTCTAACATTTTATATGTAATGCAAGTCCTGGGTAATGTCACACTAAATTGAGTTAAACAGAAGTATGACAAGGGTCTTTCATGTAATCCTACACATGCAGACACACAGTCCATCACTGTGCATATGCACATAAGCACATTCACCAATAGGGTAATTTAGTGTTTCCCACTAACCTGGCTGCATGTTCTTGATCTGTTGAAGGAAACCAGAGCTCCCAGAAGAAACACACATAAATACAGAATGGTCCCAGAGCACCCAGACTGGTATCAAACCCTGGATCTTCTTGCTGTGAGGCAACAGTGCGGCCTAGGTAGCCACCGTGCAACAGTTGTACCAATTGAGCGAACAGGCTTTCCTAATAATAACTTTGGTAAGGTTCTGCACTTTACCAGAATTATGATGTTGAATAAGACAGAACTCTTTCTCTCATTAAAAGAACAGACAACAAAAGCACATACATCAGACATTTTAAAAAGTGAGTGTCCAATTCCAACCATGAACTGGAAAGATTTAAATTCATCATCTTTCTAATTAAACACTAACCAGGACTATCACCTCTTCCATTCTCAGTGCAAGTGTATAACATACTGATTAGGTTTTAAAAAGTGGGAGAGCAATCAATACTTAGGATGCCCTTAATAAAGTAAAGATCACAGCAGCTAGGTCTTAGCAGTAATTTGTGCAGTCTGTCTGTATTTTAGTAAAGGCCATCAAAGTCTTTGTCTGATTCTGTGAACTGCACTGAATTAATTGGTCAATTAGCCTCTTGTCAACAACTATGTCTCATTCACTCGAGGTTATGGCCCTTAAAAGAGTACTTTATAAAAACAAGACTGAAAATTGTTTTATTTGTTTGGGTTTAAAACTTCAAGACTAATATTGCCAACATGAAGAACAATCTATCTTTATCACATTCTATCACTTAACTAACAAGGACTTCTTGGCTAGACTCCATCAGTATTGACAAAACAAAGCACACAAAGGGTTGAGTGGAATACTGGGATTTGAACAGGCCTGGGGAGTTCTGGTACACATTCATATGTAGTGAGTAATCAAAGCTTGAATAACTCAGTAAACTTGGTCATTATTTGTCTAGTACAAGAAAGGCGAGGCTCATGACCAGCATAATTCTAACCCCATTGTTGAACATGGTTGTTTGGCTGTGATGGTTTAGTGTTGTTAAACTATTAAGTAGACTATAAAATTCAACTATTAAGTAAACTATAAAGTTAAATCTTTTATCCAAAGTGATTTATTTTGAATGAAAACATTCAATAATGGTTTGAGAGCCTTGCTAAAGTGCATAAAAGTGGCATTTTAGCATCAGTGTAGTCTGAAGTATCGACCTAATTCCCAGCTCAGTACCATAACCACTGAACTACCACTGCCTCAAGACAAAGATCCCAAGCACACTTCTAAATCAACCAAAGCTTGGTTTATGAATCAGTCCAGGTATGTTCTGGAATGGCCGCCTCGGAGTCTAGAGCTTACGTGGGATGTAAAGAAAGTTGTTGAAGCATGAAAGCAATCAAACCTCAATGATGCATGGAAATGAGCTTGTTTGCTTACTCTGGTGCAATGCATCTTCTCTTTTGAGAGATTAATGTATTCTGTGCATGGTACCTATAAAATAAAATAGTGAGTTAAATGCTTTATGCACTGAAATCGCTTACTTGAGATTGATCATTTTCAAGAGGAACAGTTTTTTTCAAACACATAATTATTTCAACACTAGCTGTCAAATGGTTTGTACTTATTAATAAACTAACAGTTGGAGATTTTCTACATCCGGGTGTGATGATTTTTAGCACATATTCTGTTATAGAAGCATTGGCTGAAAAGGTAAATAAATCATTTTCACCCAGAGCTGGGGACGTACACCCCTTTCCATATGTTACCCCACGGGCGTTCTTCGGATTGCACTGGCTGTACATTTGTGAAAGCCATGGCTGGCTTTGAAGTGGATTTATTGTGCAAAGACTAAATCACAAGCACTTGGAAAAAACAGTTGCATTTACAGTGCTTTGCCCAGGCATGGCGCTTGTTCCTCTCTCAGAAAATCTACAGTGATGGCAGACAGACCACTACAAAGTTAAAAAAGAGAAATGCACAGGTTCTTCAAAAACTCTTTTTTTTAACATTAGCCAAAACAAAGCACATTACAGTTCTACACAGTCACAATGCTTTTAATGCTATGTATAATGTATAATATTTGTGGTTGAGTGAGTAGCTACTGAAGCACCACTGCTTTACAATATCATATGATATGACCCTCCCGCCTTCACTGTTTCCATCTAAAAGAAGTGAGGAAACATTTTAAATATCAGTTGGTAATTTTATTTAATAAATTTATTATTTATAACTTTTTAAAACATATCAATTTCTATACCCATTTTTACTCAATTGCATGCTTCGTCTGAGGATAGCAAATGCCCACTGCATTTTTCCTGCTAGATTTTTATTAAATCAGCCCAATTCATATAGCATAGAAATAACAAATGAATAGCAAGACATAGCACCAGTAGTCAACCAGGTGAGGTGTACAGCACCAATAAAGTCAAAGTAAACGAAAAAAAACCTTGATATGTTGATCAGTCCTGTGCATGAAAAGACACAATAAGCAGCATAATTCCTCTTCCTTTATAATTCTGATGTGCAGATGGCATCAGTCAACCTGAGGTGATCATAATTCGGAGAAGTTGTGGGGCAACCCTATCGGGCTTCCTACCTAGATGAACAACAGCCAAATGAATGTCAGAGCTTCAACTAGATCCTAGTTCTGGTGTGATAGTGTATTTTACTGCTGCACCACATGAGCAGAACTATTTTGGGACATTTAACAATGTACTAAACAACTACCAAACCTTTCCAAGAATTGCATTTTTCTGTTATGGTGGTTGCTGCTGGTTTAAAACTGGATTATAAAAAGTTTTCTTAGCTAAGTCTTAAAGCGCCTCATTATGTCATCATTGTAGTGTGCAATAATGCAACCTGTCCATATTTCCACTCGCTCTGTTAGGCATGCCGCAGGCATTGTTTCTAATTCAGCCTTCTCCACATAAACTCTACGCATCATGGTAAACTTCATCTAAGGTCAAGGACAGAGTACAAAGAAAAAAGATAGTGCTGTAAACCTGCAATCCATACTTAGTGATGAATTCATGAGAACAGGTTCATTATACTGGGAAAAGGCATCAGCATTACAATAAAGATATTTTATTTGGCATGTTTAAATGAATTTGTTTACACAATATGAACTTGATTGAAATTCAGCAGTCACTACATCAGTTTTGCCAATTTGACCTTAAAATAATTTTAAATACATTTAAATGAATTAGATTTTCACTTGAATGGTTTCATAGATGATACTTTTTTTCATTCATGCTAAGAAAATATGTAATCTTGATCTAGGTTGTGTTGGTTTAATAGACATCATCAAGAATACAAATGTAAGATATTTATTTACAGTTATTGCTATAAAAGACATTTTAAAACAGTCAAAATACAAACCAACAAAAATCACAGTTAATGCTAAAGGCTAGCACAATGAGTGACTTATCTAGTGACAAATAATGACACAGTGGACTAGGCTAAAGCTAATGTGTGCAAATGATAAAGACTAAAAGTAATTGCTATGGACAGACAAACATTACTGAGAACAGACCAGGCTTATGCTAAACCACACACAAAGACACATACTATGCTTCTGAACGAATAAAGTGAGGAAACAACAATTACAAATCATGGCAAACGTAAAACAATAACTATCTATGGTGCTCAGTATTAGTAGAGAAACTACATTGAGCTCTTCACAGCTGCTCCAGTGGTAGCACCTTGTTCGTTACTTGGTTCAGGCACTAAACAGTATATGGAAAGAAGAATCATGCAGTAGGAATCCCTGCCCAGGGGGCTTCTATATCTATTCTTCCATGGTGGTGGTTTCTTTGATTGATAAGGGATATACTAAGCATCTGCAGAGTTTACCCTTGTGTTTACTAAACATATGGTAGATTATTGGAAAGGGACTGAGACTTGGGTTTTTTGTTTTTCACCCATCCACCAGTGTTGGGGTGATGCTTCTTGAGCCAAAGGAGACCCCAAATGAAAAAAAAATGCAGGATTGGATCATGATAAAAGATGAGTACCTGAAAGGGTATTAGGGAATTATATAGTGTGACAATGGTTTGGTACATTACCTATCCGGATCCCAATGCCCTACCATCAAGAGCTTGAGGTAAATGTTTAACAAGACAGTTTGCTAAATGCTACATGCTAAACTCTGCCAGCATCCACATTAGAAATCTGACTAAGAAGAATGATCCAAAGTTCATTCTTAGTGATGGAAGACTCACATGTTACAATACACATATACATAACATAAACACATAAAAATAAAACAAATGACAAAGTTTCATTTTATTTATGCTCTTCAAACTATGCAAAAAATATTCTGAATAATGTTTTGTAAATAAAACCTGGCAATTTTGTAAAAATAAACCTGGCAACCAGGCATACCGCACTAGTGACATCAAGCAAGTGTAGAGGTGTAGAGTATAATAGCAATTAATTTTACATTTGAAATCGTTTTTCTTGTGAGAAAATTTTTTAATTGGTTACAGTCTTAATATTTCCTAAAAATAAAAAAAAAACATTTAAATACTTGTCTGTAAAACAAATGAACTAGAAAAAACTAAATGATTAAGGTGAAACAAGTTGAGGCAAAGCCGTACAATACTATGCTATGAAGGCACAAGTAAAAGAAATGTAATCTTCTCACAGACAGGTTTTCCCTAATTTCCCCAGAACCCTGGTGCTTTTGGCACTACCTGCTGCACTATTAAATAATCATGACTGTGGTCGGTTCAGAAACACCCAGAACAGTAATGAACAATTTATTACCAGACACCACACAGTCACTCATTCAGACATTCACTTACTCAGACTCTCATTAAGAACTGCCACTCTAATAGCTGATTTTGTTACTGGAGTGTCAAATCTTCTGAGGACACAGGGAAAGCAAAGACTGAAACTTTTATTTGTTATTTATAGTAAAAAAAAAATTATATAGTTTATTGCAAAACATTAATTATTTCACTATTAAATAATTCCTGAATACCTTCAATCCTGCTTAATCAAAAAGAGTTATGAAAAGTATAATTAAACAATGCATTGTTATCTAAACCCAGCAAGTCTATTTTCACACCTTAAAATAGCAACAGTGCTTATACCAATATATTAACTCTAATTGGCGCGGTAGTCTAAAATGAGGTGTGTTTTGGTTGTTACCAGTCAGTGGCACCCCTGTGTGCTCCTTTGACACAGTATGAACACTCAAGTCAACAATCTAAAAGTCAGACATTCATTGCCATCTTGTCAGTGAAATGCTAACACACGTATACTCTCGTTTGTTACGCACACTTGGACAGGCAGCAGTAAACAAACCCATTGTGTGTGTGTGTGTTATATCAACAATAAACAGAAAACAAAATAAAATAACTTTAGTTTACATCATTCTGTTATGGGATAGTGGCTATAGATTAAAGACGTGCTGATTACACCATATATCATGCTTTCAACAGTGCATGGAATTTCTTTCAGTTGAAAACACACCAAAGAACACTCTGTAATGAATCGTGAAAGTAAAACTTTACAGATCAACCTGCACAAAAGTCACTTGTAGCCTGGTAAATAAATAAAGTGATTTGATAAAAGTCCCTGTGTTCATATAAGGAACATTAAACCTCAGGAATGGTGTATTGGTGCACAATTGTATTGTATTTGGACAATAGTCATGAGACTTAGTACATTCCTTTTGCGTATTTCGTGGCTCACAAAGGGTACTTTTCTTGTTGTTAAGACACACTGCCACACCCAAATATCAAGTTGAGCAGTGCATGGTTTACAGCTCACCAAAGATCACTAAAATAGAGCCCACTGTCTTTTAGTCATTATTTCAGGCCATGAAGTGCCATGATTTCTAAATAAATTTGAAAAATGGAACAGGAGAGAATCTTCATCCAGAAGTCACAAAAGAACCCAGATTACATCGTATGACCCACAGTTCTACTGCTAGTTCAGCATTTAGAACTGTATGAAAATCTTTTTTCTTCAAAATATTAAATCGTAATTTAAACATAGTGCACAGCAAATCAAAATACATGACATCGTTTATTTTAAGGTGTAAAATTAAAGGACTCTATTTCAGGTATGGTGATAAACAGCTGTCACAGTTCTTGCGTCTTCTCCCCTCACCCCCCAAACTATCCAATATAAACCGCTGTCAAAGTGAGAAATTACTGCCAGACTGTGGGTGACTTTATGAGGTTGAAGGTCATGCCGTAGGGAAAACCCAGACACATTTCCTGTGAGAATAACCCTCTTAAAGGCAGGTAGGCAGGATAAAAGTGCCACCCAGCCAATTCAATGAACCACTTCAATACTAGGAAAATGTTGTAATGTTGAAGGTGAAGTGCTGGTGTCTCTAGTGAGATGGCGAGCCTAGTACAATATATTAATAGGTGAGAAGAGAGAACACCCAGTAGGATCTCGCAGTTCTTTTTCTTTTCTGTTTACTGTTGGGCTTGACACATTCCTTAGGCAATCTGCTATTCCCAAATTGAGCATTAAATGCACAACATTGCACTGCCAATAAAAAAAGAACTTGGTAGAAATGACCTCCACTGTAATCGATTACTGCAGGAAATTTTCAAATTGTGCATTAAATTCTAAAGACAATGGAATAAATGGATTTATAATTATATAATTATATATAAAATAATTGACATCAATTTATATGTTACAGCTTATCTGCAGAAGGCCGTCTGTCCATCTGTAACAAAACATCAAATAGGAAAATGTTGCATTACTTTCCTTTAAAAAATTTCATTTAGTTACATATCATTTTAACCCCAAATATGCTGCTAGTTCAGTGTTTGGTGCCCGCCCACTATCTATCTGTGCAGTATAATTGATTGTTTACGAACCAATAAGTGGGTGATTCTGGTTTGGAGGTAGAGTTTTAAAAACTGCAATGTTCAGTTACTATGAATCACATTTCATTTTGTAAATGAGTAGGTTACTTTTCAAGGGACTCGTTGTGTTTAGTATTGAGTCACTCAAAAACTGGGCTTTTGATTAGAAGGTTGCTGGTTTGATTACTAGAGCTGACTAGTCTGAAGTGCCCTTATCGTACAATTTAT
>JAYDZF010000001.1:13699918-13716006 GCA_034509105.1 Microcambeva barbata
AATTCCTTGTTCCTAATGAAATGCCAAAATCCTGGATTGTGTTTAATCATATCTGTAGAGAAGAGAGGTTAGAGAGGTTTAATCATATCTGCAGAGAAGAATCACACAGAGGCTCTGTATATGTAAGAACAATAACCATAATAATGATAATAATAAAACTCCTGGACATTATGGATCACAACACTCCCTCTGCACACAATCAGAGGAGCAGGTTCAGTGACAGACTGCTGTTTCCCAAATGCAGGACAAACAGACTTAAGAATTCCTTTGTACTTCATGCCATCAGACTGTACAATGCCTCTCTGGGGGAGAGAAGGGGTACCAGGAGGCAAGGAAAAGGCAAGGAAAAAAGCAGTAGTCTAACACCAACACTTTTCTATCACACTTTTACATTTCACTATTCATATCTATTTACTAATCTTTTCACATTGGTCTATTATTATTTTATTATTCAATTGATTTTTTTTCTATTTTATGTGTGTACTGTAATGATGATGCTATCTATCTTTCCATCCATCCATAAAAAATATTCTATACTTGTCTGTAGGACAGTGAAATATGTTTCTTTGTTTAAAAAACAACAACAATGTTGAAATGTTGTATAAGTTTTGGATTTATTAACAAGTCATTATGTTTGAATTTATATAAAAGGTTTAATATCATGTTTGCAATGTTTGAAGCTTGAGCAATGCTTGTTTATCAAAATTAAGTATAGTTGTTTGACAAATGTTTCAATATTGCTTTCCCTCCCCTTATCAGATACTAATGCATAATTTAAGTATGCCTGATACAGCATCTTTTATATCACATTTGTTCTATGGGAGCTTAGGGGATTATTGTATGTTCACACAGGAGTAATTTAAATCAAAGTTGTGCTCTAAGTTTTGGAGTTTTTTTCAGGTTGGGTGGAGCAGAACATGTAGAATACCAGAGTTTACAGGCAGGATTTGCAGTTCATATGAATGCTTTGTTTTGGTAGAAAGTGGATGATTTAGTTTGCTTGAAAAGATTTCACCATTAACAGGGATTTTTTTTTCTAGAATTGGATTTTGGATGTCATTAATACACTTTATGGTACATTATCATTTAGCAGACAACTTCATTCAAACAGCTAGACTACAGGTTCACATACACATAACTGCAATTATGCCCTAAGCACACCTAAGTAGTAATTGATTGTGTATTAATACTTCTAGTATAAAATAACATTTTTGTGCATTTAATTATTAAGTATATGCATTGTGCCAATTAACCAGTGTGTACGTTTTAATGTACAGAGTTTACTCACTTTACTCACTACTCAAAAACAATGAACTGGTCAACAGTGGTTGCTTTAGTAATGCAATTCCCTGTTTCAACTGGCAACAAAACAAGCTCAGAGAATAATGATACGATCATTAAGCTTAATAGTAAGTTCAGTGTTGTTGGTTTAAATGCCCTTTTGTTCTCATCCATACAAAAAAACTTATTTTTTCTTATAACACAACACAGCCAGAATGCTTTTACATTACCCATGTGATCAGCAAAAAGGGCAGAGCTTTGATGTGCCAATTTTGGAGCAGTTCTTTGTTTATTTAGTTTATTTGTCATTTGGCTTACATCGGCTGGTGATTTCAATATGCTGGCATGGATGGTAATACATATTTTTTATTTTTATCCTAGATGTACATCCAGACAACAACTTTGACCATGTCTCTGAGCCTGAGTGCCTCGGTGTCTCTGGGAATGCTCTACATGCCCAAAGTCTACATAATTATCTTCCACCCGGAGCAAAATGTGCCCAAACGTAAGCGGAGCTTTAAGGCCATAGTCACTGCTGCTACAATGTCCAGTAAGCTTAGCCAACTGGCCAGTGAGAGACCAAATGGAGAGGTGAAGACTGAGCTCTGTGAGAGCATGGACAGCAACAGTGAGTACCGTTTATTGCTTATGATGCTTTTCTACTGAATACCTTTCTTAAGCAATCCACAAACTGGGTCTGATTAAAAAAACTAGTAAGTGTTCTACACAAACCGCATTTTGTGTCGCACAGCCCTAGTTGTGACGCATTATCAGATTGGTTTGAATGGCACAAGGCTAACTGACATAATTTCTTTCTAAGTAGAAATGTGAATAAGTCAATGAGCTTGGAATGATAAGTAAATTACTGGCACATTGCTATCTTGGCAATTGAAAACACAGGTGTGCTACTGAGCACAAACAACCTAGCCAGTCAACAGTCTGAAAGACAGAAGTTTGTTGCCTTTTTGGCAGTCAATTGTCAACACAGGCTTGTGCCGAAATAACCCCTGCTTGTTACACATACTGACACGCAGCAGTGCACAAACCCATAGCGTGTGCCTGTTACATCAACAAAAATAGAATTCAAATAACTTTATTTTACATTATTCTGTTAGGGGACAGTGGCTATAGATTGAAGACCTGCTGATTACACCGTATATCATGCTCACAACAGTGCGTCTGCACTCCCGCAGGACACAGGACCCACCACAATATCTTGTGGCGTGGGACTAAATGTAATTGTCATTGGCATTTAAATCAACCCGACGATGTAGATGCATGACTGACACCCTTGTTCTAGACTATTTATTAATTTGCAAACTGAATCCATAAAGGGCCGTATGGCTGCTGGTCTTCATTCCAAACAGCCCAGGTCGTCACATGATCAGCTGTCTAACTGAGACAAGCTAATTAAGCTATTGAAATCAGGTGTCGCGGCCGCTTTGAGGATGGTCTCAGTTATCTGATGATGTGACCTACTGGGTTGGTTGGAACAAAGACAAGCCGCCATACGGCCCTTTATGGATCCAGTTTGACACCCCTGGTCTAGAAAATGATAACAAAAACAATAACAACCATGCATAAAAAACATATTTTGTGAAACAACCAAAACCGATCACATTAACATGACGTGCTTCAGAAATGTTTGAAATGTTTTATTTTTGATATTATTATCATTCATTCATAAATGTATTTATTTAATTGGATTTTATTTCATTTCTTGAATAAGTAATTATTCCTGAATAAGTAATCCCTTCATCAGAGTGCAGAACTAAAGAAATTGCTGTATTCTACACAATTCTTGATCTGGCTGCAATCAATGCTCAAATCTTGATCAATGCATTCAGCACTAAGATCAGCTCACAAAGAAAAGTAATTCTAAAACAGACTTCATGAGGATAACATACACACAACTTGCATTTGTTTCCAAAAAGCAGTTAACAGCCAATGCACGGCAAAAAAAAGAGAATAATAACTATATCTGATGGACAGACTCACACATCAACAAACACATAATTTCAGCATCTCCAATACACCTGACAGCATGTATCTGGAAGAAACCTTGAAACATGAAAGTGCTCTTCACTGCCACTGTAATGCCCTAATAATTTTTAATGACAACCTAAATAATATTTAGTTGTTTTAATAAATACATAAGTAAATGTCTAGCACGCAATATTATAAATCCAATTAATTCTAGGACTACAGCAGGAACGGGCAGAACTGTGTATGTGGCGGGTGGGATCAGGACAAACACTGCTGTTTAAAAAAACATTCCTGCACAGGGTACCTGGAATTTGATTTCATTTGACCCCAGAGTAAGTATGCGAATGAATGTCCTGTGATGGAGGCACTTTGTCCAAAATATTTGCCTGCCTTCTGCCTGCTGTTGTGGGTTGTGCCAGAACCATCACTACCCATGTACAAATGAAGTAGCATTAATATTTTTCATTTTTATTTCAGCTTTTTAATATTTCAGTACTTTTGGTAATATGAATAACATATGTAGACTCTTCCCCTTATTATTAGGCCTTAATGAATATTCAATAGGGATTAATGGTGTAAATCTTTATTTTAGTGACATTTTCTGCAGCAGATTAGTTTTAACTCACCACAAGCAAAATAAAATTGTAGTTTACCCAAAAAGTTGCAGCACAAGAAGTCATCTATTGTTGTATAATGTATGAGTTCTGATTATTATGGGAAGCAACCAGTCATCACAACTCTCAGCCAGAGTAAATGCAAATGTTTAGCCTCTTACTCCTGCACCAGAAGAGGTAGTGTGTCAAATCATACTTACAGTAAAAAATGGCAATGCTGATAGCTTTTAAACATTTAGAAGGCAAATGCATATTAGCTTTTGCTGGGTTTTATCCATAGACTTACACAAAAGGCCCAACATCATGCATAGACAGTGTCATACTGTTCACGGCAACGGTAGATACAATTCACTACCAAAATCATTCCATCACGCAGTATTAATTTCCTTTTCCAGCTTTAATTCTGTAACAGGCACAAACCGCAACAATAAGTTATATTAAAAACAACGAATCATCATTCAGTAACATGGCTTAGCTGCTAAACGAGTCATGTAGAAGGAGTCCCTCTGCTTTGCCTTGTCTGCCCAGTAAAGGGGGCATAATTCACTTCAGGTGGAATTGGAATGTGTGTCATGATGCTCTTCATTGTGTGAACAAACAAACTACTGTTTATGTGTAATATAAACACATCATGTACAGATGTTAATGTTTACATTCAGATTGAAAAAGAAAAAAAGAAAACACCAGATTGACTTACAACTGTCTTGCACCAGTAATAAGTTTCTTTTACTTTTTCCCTCTTCCTACATATCGACTTCTAAAAATGTAATCTGTTAACAATAAGCTTAATGCAAATTATATAGAACAAATTAGGCTTCTATGACACCCCCTGAGAAACGATGAGGTAATCTATGAAACAGATCTAGTGAACAGTTATGCACCATGTTCACACAGGAATTCTATCACTGGAAGACTGGAAGTAGAAGATGTGCAAATTAATTAAAAATTGTTGAATACAAATAGAAACAAGACAGAATCATTCACACAACACAGCCGGGGATCATTAGTGATTAGATATAAGAATAGCAAAGGGATTTTAATAGGCCTCAGAATTAAGGGTAGGGCATTAAGGATTAAAAATAAATAATGTGAACTGATTTATTTATCTGTAAGAATCTGGTAAATACAACAAGACCTACAATGTGAATCACCACAAGAAAAAAAAAACATACTTAAAACAATCACCCAAAATATCCATAAAAAAGCCATCATAGCAATATAATATTATTAAACAATTGATTTATACCAAATGGCTACTTTTCCTTCAGACCCATTAAAACAATAACCAAGTAAACAAACAAAAAAACATAAGAGAAAAAAGTTTCCATTATAATAATAAGATAATGTGTTGACCTGAAAGCACATATACTCAAGCCTCACAGAAAATGTGAGTATTAAGTGTTTAAAAGCACACAGATATGATATATATCATTCACGGAGTATAAATTAAGCACAATGCACTAAAGTACAAAAAACCAAAGTGGGTCTGTGACCAGCTGTAACAATAGCAGGTTCAGAAAGTACCAAAACACTCAATAAACGAGCAAGGGTCGGCTTACATGAAACAATTGCCATGTCCTGCCCCATTGTCTTCCACACAATGGGATTAATTCATGAAACCTTCATAAGAAATGAGCAAAGTGTTAGTAAAAAAACGAGTTTATTGGGCCTTCCATAAAACCTTCCACTGGAATCAGAAACACTTCATAAACAGGGGATTCATTAGTAGAACATGTGCAAGTTAGTGAATACCAATCGTTTTCTAATTGGACACGCCTGCATGGTAATTTACAATTAGTATATAATTACCATATTCCACACCCATGAATGATAAATACCCACAATATTAGGATGCTCACTGATGGAAACTACAGCAGATAACTTTCAAAAAATAAATATAAAAAAGCAAACAAAAAAGTAGATGTTTAGAAAATAAAGTGTCCATCTGAATGAACTTCATTTAAAAATGTTCACAGTGGTGTTTGGCATGTGCTGTAAATGCAGTGTCCTGTTAGACTCCTGTATTAAAACTGCCTCTAAAATCTTGTACAAATGTGAAAGAGTAACTGACTAAGTGACTAACCAGCCAGGAAATAAATCTGTATGACCTCTAAAGAACCGTTCTCTGTGCCGAACTCATTCAGCAGCAGCACAAGATCAGACATCTCCACAAGTGACCATTATAGACTCTAATCTCTTTTATAGTCAAATAATCTACAATAAATTAATTGCCTACATGTGTTTAATTTGTCAAATGATTGACTGGCACAGACTGCTGGAAGTTTCTCTGAATAACAGGTCGAACTACAAAACAGTGGTGGTTGGGTGTTATTTCATTAGATTTTTTTTTTTGTAATGCATTATTTATGAACAGACTTAAAGCTGTTCGTTCAAAACGACCACTCTTCGAAGTGGGCCAAAAGGACCTAGCATTTAAAAAGGCGATGCACTTTAAAAGGGCAGCCACATACGACCATAGTTGTGGCTGGGTCCAACTAATCAAACTACTGGCTGGATAATGATGAAAAGACTCAAGTTACTTATCAGTAGAATCAGCAGTCATTAGGGGCGAGTTGTATACACACACACACACATAAATCAAACCAGTAAACTATAATAGCCTAAATTTTAACAGAATGGATTTTAGTCTTAAAGTTTTAATTTATATTTTGTTTTAGAGTGACCTATCTGTTTTTGATATGTAAATACACTTGTCCATAATAATGTTCCAGAATAATGTCTAGGAAGTTTTGGGGGAAAGGGTGTTTTAATTTTAGTCAATAATAAACTATTTGGAAATAGGGATGTTAGTTAAAGCTGTGAGATCACATACAAAAATAAATAATTTTGGTGTGTGTGAATATGCATCAACGACTCTACATAACAACCAATATGACCAATGGGAATGTATAAAGGGCATGGCTTTTTGTGAACGGCCATTTCTGGCTGGTGGTCAGCCATAGGTGACAAAAGGAAAGCAAAATTGGGCCTTGAAAATAAATTGTTAGCTAACAAAAAAGGTCATGAAAGTGAATGGTCTTGAGTGATTGACATTTACACACAGCGTAGCCAAGAGGTTAAACTGCAAGCACACCAGGATGCATGTTTTTGTGACTGGGGAAAAATTACAGTCTGTGAACGCTCACTACATCTCAAACGTTTTGATAATCACTCTTGAGATTATTACAAAGATTTCAGAAAGCACTTTTTTTAACCTAAAAAGGAATTCATTTAATTGGTCCTTTTGGGAACATGAGGAAAACAGCATGACTTCCTGTGTGTTCACAAAGCATAAAATGGTCAAGAAACAGAAGCTGCTGTAGCTTGCATTAATCTAATTTGTTAGAGATAAGTGTGATATTGCTTTGAGAAACAAAGTCACACTTTCAGGATGTGTTACCACAAGTCTGTGCTAAAAATAACTTTTTACAGTTAAATAGCAGACAGTTTCCTCACCCATTACCAGGCATCATTTCAGCTTTCTGACTAGAATAAACTCCTTTGTAAACATTATTTTTATTCTTTTACAGCACTACCGCCGAAAACTACGTACGTCAGCTACACCAACCATGCCATCTGAAGATGAATCCAGAGAATTATACGATTGCTTATGATAAGGCATGGAGTAATGGCACTTACTGGAACTAAAGCATGAGACTTTGTTGTTCTTGGGGAGAACACTGACTGGACTGAGACAAAGATTGCCTGTTTTTTTTCTCAGTTGAACTAGTGGCTATACAACAAATTGAGCGGGACCACACTCATTGCTGGCATACCAACACATGAATATGAGATGTGAGTGAAAGCAAGAGAATATATATTTAAAAAGATTACAAAGAAAACTAAGGAAATGTTGGAGTCGACCATGTTAATTGTTATCCTAATTGTAAGTATTTTGTGGTTGTGCAGATTTTTTTTATTCTTGTCCAAAAGTGTGAAATCTGCATTGGAAAATGCCTCTGTCTCTTGTATCGACTACTCTGGTCAAATTAGCGCTGGTTTGTTAAGTATGTATATGCCATGGTTGAAGCATGCCACTTTTTTATACAAATAATTTATTTATAATAAAGGAATGGTTTGGAAATGTCTAGCAATCTTGTTGAGCAGTCACACATTGTGCCTTTGGCTACAGTTTCTGGTGGACTTTCATAATTCACATACACAATTAATGAACGTCAAATATGTACCCAACTGAAAGGGAAAATTACATGCACTGCACTCTAAATTTATTAAAGAATTGAGGAATATTTCTAAACTATAATTGTTTCTCAATTCCCAATCTTGCTAGGACACTCTTAAGAATAATTTAAAAAAAAACTTATTTTATGCAATGCCATAGAACAGTCACTTTTAGTTTTAAAGAAACTATTCGATGGATGTTCTTGAAATAAAAAAAAAATTATGGTTGGTACCTCAATAGTACATTTCACTCATGGAAATGGCTTTTTTGTAATAAGTTTGCTAATGCAAATAATTATTTATTATTCTTCACATTTGGTTGGATTGTTACTTTAAATTGTCCATTGAGACTGTACAAGTGAGTAATTGAATAAATGTGAATAAGATGTTTTGCAATAAACATGTCAATTAAAGATTCTACTCCCAACCTGATGCCAGTGTTTTTAGAATCAGCAGTTATAATTAGCCAACAGGGATAGTGATTAAGACCAAAACTAAAACACCAAGAATCTTAAGAGGAGGTATCTGGCTACAGTCCCACACAAGCTCTGAAGAAATTAATTTGTGGTCAGAACATAGTCCAATCCTACTAGCATGTCACTGTACATTTTAAATACATGCTTTCTTATTCTGCTATTGTCTGAAGTCAGCAGGTCTTCTGCATAAAGTCTTAAGCAATAATGCTTTTTCTGGGGGTGCAAAAATATTCTGCTGATGTATTTGCCAAGTATGTTGGCCAGATAATTACCACAGCTATAAAAATGTCATAGCCACCATTGCTCCATGTTTGATTGTACACTAGATAAAAGCACAGGACCTCATTGACTGATTCAGACCAGAGCACACAAGCCATAGTTGTGAATATGCCTTTAGGTATTATGCAGCCGCTGACCCTCTAATCAATAAAGAAAATGTTTTATAGTCTGAATGGGGAACATTAGCTAATGCATTAGGTTTTTAAATAATGTACACGTGCCAATCAAGCACCCCAAGACACTAATGAAATTAACTTAAATACTGCTAAAAGCTATTGCCTGAAGGCCTATTCAGTCTCTGTATCATGCAACTATTATAAATAATTGGGTTTTTTTTTAATGGACCAATTTAACAGCCCTTTCAGAAACAAAAAATGTTTTTTTACATTATAAACTTAATCTTTAACACACTTTAAATTAAAGAAATTTCATGTTCAAAAACTGTGCTGAATGAAAAAGGTTCACCCAGCCAGCCAGATTGTTAATTCATATTGTTAAGTGACATATCACTGAAAAAGTCCACATCAGTACTAAAAACGTAAACATTACAGCTGTGTTAACACTAATCAACACATTTTACTGATTAGTACATTTTCCTCTCATTAACGCTAAATTCTTGACTCAGATTGGTTGAAGTTTATATGTAATTGCAGCACTTCGACACAATTGATTTGCTTTATGTTACCACTATTACATTATAGCAGCTATCCTATATGTCCCGTAATATGTGGGCGTCAGGTTGATGTGAAGATGAAAAGTTGAATAATTATATGTATCAAAAATACAATACAGCTTTTTTTCCCATGCTGCAAATAAATATCTACCTGAGGGAAATCAGCACTACAGTATGAATAACTGAACACATTTGCTCTAGCACAAGGGTCAAAATGAGTCCGTTTGTTCAGACGTATCCACCACATTGTTTTCAACCTGCCTGATAATCATTTAATTTTAGTAATACATTTCTTTCAAATAATAAACAACAGCAAGCATGGTAATGAATAGTCAGAAATTAGTAGGTCTTAACTATATCTAAATCTATTTAGCTGTAAAGCAGTCAGATTAATGGGACAAATAAAGTCTTTGTTTTTGCTTTTTAGCAAAGCACAATGCATACTGTGGATCAGATTCAGAGCTGGCTGCTTGTATTGGTACCTTGAATTTCTCAAATGCTTCAACAGATAAGCAGGGAATGTAATATCTGAAATTTGTTTATGTTGAAGTGCATACATTGATCACATCCATTTATCTGTAATTATTTTATTTTTTTTAATTATCTGTAAAAAAAAAATAAAAATAGCTGAACCTTTCATAATACTAAATGAAAGAGATAAATAAAGCTGCACATGTTCAGCACCAATTTATAGCATGTACTAGCTATCATTTAGGCAAAGTAGTTCCAAAAAGGTCAATAAGTGCCCCTATGCCAGGTGCATCAGACACAAAAAGTCAAGGATAAATAATGTGCATAAATAATGTGATAACGTCATCACTTTCATCACAAATCAATGTGTAACAAAATTTGCAGAAGAAATAAAGCTGCTCTGCAGATATATTACCATATAGTAAATGTTTTTCATAATTAATGGCCATTAAAATAAATCAGTTTTTATGTTATCCCCTATTTGACACATCTCATGTTTTATTACCACAAATACAATGAAGCTATACAGAGTGAAAAGGCTGCTCAATGATGTACTCAACAAAACATATACAGTTAAACCGGGAAGTTTAAACAATTTTTTACACCTGAGTGGCCCCATCTTACAGTTGTTGTTTGTTTTAGTTTTAGAATAAGTGATTTTGGGAACTAACTATTCCTAGTTAACACTAACCATTTTGATTAACTGAAAGCATTTAGATCTATTTCTGCAGGGTTTCATCTAAACCCACATTCCCAACAAACTCATTTTATCAAAAAAAAAAAAAAGTTACCACGTAGCTCCTGCTAATTGGCAGAATATGCACTTATGTGACTTATTTAGAACAACTTATTTGGATGTGATAAACACACCACATATAATAAAAGATCATACATTTATCCCAGCATTTAATGTGACATTTTGGCTAGCCTTTACACTGGACAGAGACATTTAGACAAATTTGCAAGATGTCTTGGGCTTAGTCCACCAGTTTTAATTGGCTCACTGACAGACATAAGGCTGCAGTAGCATTAACTAAGTAGCTTTTTTATGTTTGTCTATGTGTGGACACCAGCCAATTATCTATTCTCATAGCCCCAGCTTACTAATGACTGTCTCTCTGTCTCCACTTAAGACCTAAGTGATCCTAGCTAAAATACCACTAAGTATTCCTGGCATGTCCGATGCTTCAACAGCACTCAGCTTGTTAGATGACTTCTCAGCATCTCTTTCTTTGACGAACACAGTCGGTCTAACTTGGTTAAACCACCGAATAATTATCTGTACTCACGTTTTACTCATAGGCAAATAAATCTTTAAAAAAATGAATCCAAAATAATAACTTAATGACCATGTGTGGTGGCCAAAAGATGCACAACACTACAAATGTATCACAGCACAAAACAAATTCTAACTCAAATACAAAGCCAAGCACAACAACGAATATGAAAATGAAAGATGCCAATAGCCTAAAAAAATAGATCCAGGCCACGCCCAAGCACTGACACATCATTCTATTGCTGTCCACTCCTTTAGCTGCCTGTGTTCTATTCACAGTTTTTCACCCAATTGCTAAAACACAATTTTGTAAACTATTCTGCAAAATGAAGCACTGCAAATGAAATGTAAGTGGACATTAATCTCACTTATATAAAAATAAAATATGTTAGGGATAAACACTTTTCTCTGTTTAAGAGTGCATGATCAATGTAAATTGAACATCACCTGAACAGATTCTGTACAATTTAAAAAGACGTTAACAGGTTTGACAAATGAAGAATATCCACACACCATCACCATAGATAACAAAAGGGCTATCTTGTTCTGAAGCGATAAAAATATAAAATTCTAGTTGTAATACAAACTGCCCAAACTGCTACTTGCTGCAACATTATCATGAGAAGTGTTCGTTAAGAGATTCATAAATTAAGTGTCCAGGTCTGAGCAGCTGCTTGCAAGCCTGAAATCACCATGTAAACCTCGCAGCACCAAGTAGAGTGGTGAGAAGAATTTTCAAAGACAATAATTACACCTTACAATCTAGCAATTTAACAATAGCAAATTATGTATATCACAATTATGCCATGTAATGTAAGCTTAGTAATAACAAAATGCTTATTGCCTCAACTGGTGTTCCTTTTTTACCCTGAGACAGTCTTTTTAAACCACCATTTCCTTGGGTGTCATCTGGCTTCATCAGAAGTGCCATCAAAAATATTCTAGCTGAAAACAAGATAGTAGAAAAGCCAGAGGCTTCCCATTGTTAGTAAGAAACATTTCCCCAAGCATTATTTTAATAATGAATGTGTGTGTGTGTGTGAGAGAGAGAGAGAGAGAGAGCTCTCAGGAATGATGCAGTATGTACATTAACAAATAAAGGCTGTTCTATTCTTCTATTTTAGTAAAAATATGATTAGGTTAGTCAGGGTAAACACTGGAAATATTTTTATTGTACTTGTGTGTCTTTACGGTCAAGAATTATGCAGTATATACATTTTAAAAAATATATTTTTTTTTACAAAAAATGGTTGAGAAATATTGCACTGCAACAAATCTGCAACAAAAAATGGCCAATACTCTCTGTATGTAAGTCATAACCCCTTTTGTGGTGTGCATAATTCAGTAATGTGACTGACCAAGTTTTAAATAGATGTTAAGCCTCAACTATTTTGAGCATATTAAAAATTGGCTGCAATTACTCTGAATTCCCTAAGTGTTAGTAACAAGTCTGGTCAAAAGAAACAACCAATAACAAAACAAGAGAAATCTCAGTTTGACTGTGTCCCAAACCACATACCACAGTGATAAATATTATGCTGCTACTAATTATTAGGTTATACAATACTTGTGATGCACAGTAGCTCCTGAGCTTGAGGACATTACCACCTTTACTATGCACTGTGGTCTGCACATAGTACGTGCCTCAGCATATTGTGCAGTCAGCAAGACTTAAGGAAACATAA
Organism: Microcambeva barbata; assembly: GCA_034509105.1. NCBI lineage: Eukaryota > Metazoa > Chordata > Actinopteri > Siluriformes > Trichomycteridae > Microcambeva > Microcambeva barbata. The sequence continues at coordinate 13,712,839 of JAYDZF010000001.1, forward strand.
CACTTTTGCTATTAAGAGAAAAAACCTGTTGTTATTTTTTTTAAAAGCTTTTGTGTGAATTACAAGGATGTGGTAAAAGAGGCCAGAACAGACAAACGGCAGATCCATTCCACTCATCACACAAGAGAAAATGAACACAGTTTATGTTAAGTGTGTTTTGAACAGTGACCAGTGACTTTACTCATAACAACTTCTACACACAACTTAAACACATTTAACTCTGGGATGATGTCTGATTACTGTTCTGTGAATATGACACTCTGTCAAAGTCTTTTCTTCTCATTCATAAATTTTCTCCCAATTTAGCAAAGTTGATTTGTCTTCTCCTGTTGGGGGATTGCTGATTACAGTCAAGGGGGATACATTACTGTTCACCAGTCCTCCAACCCACATGAAGCCCTTAAAATTCCTTTTTCACCCATGTACCCTGCACAGGCATCTCTCTGTATGCCAATCAGAGTCCTAACACTGCATTTAAGATTTACGTCATGTGGTTAGAGAAGGCAGGTGGTTAGAGAACTGGGCTTGTGATCAGAAGGTTGTCGGTTTAATTCCCAGAGCCAACAGGTTATCACTTAAGTGCCCTTGAGCAAAGCACCTAACTTCTAACTGCTCCCCTGTCACGATTGCTAGGGCTGCCCACCACTCCTGGATCGTACGCTCACTGCCCCTACTGTTCTCTAGTGTGTATAGTATGTGTGTTTAACTGCATGGATTGGGTTAAAATGCAGAGGATGATTTTCACTGCACAGTGATGAAAAGAGAATTCTTAAAAAAGAAATTAGCACCCTCAACATGGGTGACTTGCATATGTTTGAACACACTATTGACACAGATGCATATGGTGAGATCTTGCAGAGAAATATGCACTCAATAAGATCAGTACATTCATGGACACACCTCTTTTTCTTAAAGCTGTGATCCCAGACACCGTGGTTCGCTCATATTTTAACCGATGTCACCCTTCTATTTCTTTTCCTCTAAATTTGCTTCATTTTAAATAATTTCAGCCGTGTGCTGTACGTGTCTTGAAAGATAGGGCTGTCCCAAGCTGTAGAGCAATGTTTCAGCTTCTAGAGATGAGGCTGTCCTACTTTCCAAGAGTTCATTTAAGCATGATTAAAGCAGCTGGCAGTTGACTGTCACTGTGCTATTCACTGTCTCTTCATAGCAGTTTATGGACCTCTCATATTTTTATATTGTTTGTATTCTAATACTTTTTTAAACAAAATTAACATATTTAATCGTTGGCCATTTTACTTAATAATAAAAATCCATTTTAAGTTATTGAGCCAAGTAATTGTTTAGTTTTATTCTACTTTTACTGAATATTCAGCATCATGTGTTCAGTTTCTATTCTACTAGGAGTGTGGGGATTCACTTTGACCTCTTATTAGTGAGACACATTCGTCCCTTTACAAAAAGTGTAACTTATTGGAAACACATGCATTGGTCCCAGAAACAACAGAATGTGCCACAAGTATCAAAATATACATTTTTTACATTGTAAAATATGATTTAGACTAAAAATTCTCATTGTACTTTTGTCAAGTAGTAAAGAAATTACAGATTCTTGATTAAACTCAATTAAAAAAATACTTTTCGATTCGACTTTTTGATTTGGGTTATTTATTGATGCTCACAACGCCTTACTAGAAATAATCTTTATTAAGGACTCGAAAAAAGTACTCAAAAGGGATCCATTGCATTTTAATGTTAAAAAAATTTCACAACAAAATGAATAATTAAAGTATGCTTACACAAACCCTATCTTTTCCAAGGGCTGACAGTAGTATTTTATTTATTATTATTGAACAGTTATCTTCCTAGCCTTTGCACTTCAGCACTCTTCTTAAATTATTATACCTATCTAGCTCACAGTTGCAGTTTAAGTCATTTATTTAGTTTTCTTCAAAAACATCCATCATATTACTTAGATGATGCTTGATATGATGGTTCTAAGAAACAGACATACTAAGGACATACTTGTAGGAAATTGTATTTAATGGTTGAGGCAGGAACCACCTCAGGTTTTGAGACCATTTAACAATAAGACCAAATTCATTTTTCAAGGCTTTAGAGCTGTAGGCTCTGTCACATCTAATCAACACACACATACACACACACAAACACACTGCTGCTGTGGATAGCAGTTAGCACTGAGCACAGCAGGGACAGGCAGTTCTGTTCTTTTCTTTAAAAATGTATTGTTGGAGAGTACAACTCCAAATCAAAAAGTGTTGACAAAAATGCATTTGTTCTAAATATATTCTAAAGCCCTCTATATTTTATGTTCTGTCTGGTGATCATATTTTGATTTGGTCATTTATCACCATTCCTGAATTCCAGGTCTGCAACACATTCCAAAAGTGTTTTTATTTCTTTAGGACTAGTCAGGTAAAACACAATGATCTGATTTTAAACAGGTCAGTGTAATCATTCTGAGAGAAAGAACATGTCCTGGAAAAGCAGAGACTATAAAAAGCAAAAAATGAGGATTTACAGTTTGTCAACACATGTGTGAGAAAACAATTTAAGTGTTTACATACAATGTTGCTCAAACACTGTGGGAGATTTGCATATTTCTTTTTCATACAGTGCATCATTAAACAATTCAAGGAATCTGGAGGAATTTAAATAATTAAAGGGGAAATGTGCAAGCCTAAGCTGAACTCCAGTAATCTCTGATGGCACTGCTTCAGAAACATTCATTACATATTTTGAAATCTTTAAGAGACTGTCCTGAAGGTTTCTGAAATAAACTTCTGGTCAATTATACGAGGAGTTTGGGGCACTTTTTCATTTCATTTTTTGTCCAGGTGTTCCTGTACTGCTTCTGTAATATTCAATTATTTAGCAGTCATGGGCTGGTGTTTCATTGGCTGCTCTTTCTCTCAGAATCTGATTTCACTGCATTGCTAAGTTAGCTTGGCATCAAAATCCAGCCAATGACTGCTAAAGAATCGAATATTATAGAAGCAGTACAGGAACACCTGGACAAAAAAAAAAAAAAAAAAACTTTCCAGAAGGAATGGCACGATTAATTAAAACCAGTCCTTACTTTTTAGCATAAATGATTCTATCAAGGGCAGCATGGTAGGTCGGTGGGTTGACAGGCCCTGGGTTCAATTTCCAGGTGGAACAGTACTGTGTCTGCCTAAGTGTGTG
>JAYDZF010000001.1:13723139-13738907 GCA_034509105.1 Microcambeva barbata
CCGAAAGTAAGACATAGTGGGACTTTTGGGGGTAAAAAGAATGTAGGACACTGTCTTACTTTCGGGGAAACACAGTATATATTTTACAAAAAAAGGATTTCCTAAAACATAATTATCAGCTTACCATATACTTTTGGAAAACAGTTGTGTAGTTGTACCTCAGAATACATTCTGTACAGCTATTTCAAAATTAATTGCATATATTCTCGGATATTTACTTAGAATTTGAAGTTTTAAAAAGAGCTAAAGACAGATTCTCTGTGGGACTAGTGAACTGAGCCAGTGAAGCCTGCCTCAGTGTTAATGAGTCTTGTGAGACTTGTCCACCTAATTTTCCCCCATATAATTCTGACACGCTTTCTGGTTTTACAGAAATATCCAACTTCTTGAAGCTGAAGTCTAGTGTACCATAAATTCACTGGCCAGTTTGTTAGGAACACCTGTACATATTTGATCATCCAAATGAATAAATCAGACACCAGGTAAAAACTAATGAATAGGTAAATGATGTGGTATTAAAAAGAATTGGTTAGATTATCATACCTACAAACCATGAAGATACAGTTCAATATTTGCATACACTTTCAGGGGGCTTGTAAGTCATGGCAGCCCAAAGATTCATTATCTGATTGATGTCAATGTAGTAAGTTGTCCTGAAATAAGTTCACACAGTTCTATTATAAGTTTATTGAGGGAAGGAAAGGGGAACAATGGTTAGCACTAATGCCTTACAGCTAGAGGGGCCTATACCAAGGTCCTTTCTGATTGCAGTTTAAATGTTCTTCTTGTGTCTATGCAGGTTTTCTCCTGTGAAGAATGCTGTGAAGTACCCTACGCCCACTGAATCAGGGGCATCGTGACCCTGACAGGATAAAGCATTGTTAAAGTTGAAAACCCAAACTGTTACCTTCTGCTGAGAATAAATATGTCCAGACAAAGTAAATTCCAAACAGGTAATAAAGTCCACGGTTACTTATTTCTGGAGATCCATCTATAATCCAAAACCAAGTCATTGACTCCCAACCCGGACCATCTGAGTCTTGATGATGTCCTGGATAACCAGATGCCCTTTTCTTCTCATGTAGCTAACAAGGCAAGATTGTGCCAATATCTTATCTACAGCATCAGAAAATTCAGCCATAGCCACTCAGAATGCCCTCTCATGTAATCTCACTAGTGGAGTACTGCAAGTCCTTTCTGGCAGGTGCTTCTATGTCCACTTCTAAAAACCCTTGTAGCTCATTCAAAAAGCAGCTAGAGTTTAACCAACCTTAAGTCTGCCACATCACTCCTTTGCTGCGTTCTCTTCAACAGCTTCCTGTAGCTGCACAATTTCACTTTAAAACACTTATGTTCGCATTGGAAGCAGCAAACCCACTTCTTTATTAAGCACTTAAGCTTCACTATTCATTAAAAAAAACTTCTAAAAGGATTTTGGCAAATTTGTATTTTGAACTGTTGTCTACTTACACGAGAGTAAGTGATATTTAGGATTTAATGAAAAAGAAGCATCTGTTTCAAAATGACTTTTCAAAAAAAGAAGAAAGAAATAATACACAAATCTACCTTCCAGTTCCTGAGTTCACAGTTTCACATTGTTCTCAGTGGCAGAGTGTAGTTTGACAAGTTGAGTAACTCCAAAGGTCATTACGGGCTGGAAGCGGTACATACTGTATTTCTGGCAATGGGTTAAGAATGGCATGTCCAAAAAGCTCACGATGAGATGCCAACAGATGTTAAATCTGATTGTTCTTGTTGCTGCTGATCACATAGCTACATAGCTCAGCAGGTGTTGGTGCTCAGAAATCCCTTTAATTGGTCCTGCCTTAACCACTTAAATCCTCTGATCTATTTCCCTTAATTGCTTAATAGCACCAGCTATGTTCTTGTTTGTTCTTGTACATGGGGCATGGTAAAAATTTCAGTGACCATGTCTCCACTCTTTGTCTTTAATTACAGGCAGTACGTTTTTACACAGCTTGTTCCATTCCCCATGAGGCATGTTTTGTCTAAGAATCAGTATTCTTTTCTGTCAACACACAGACTAATTGGGCTATAAGTCACTACGACTGTGCACAAAATAAGTGTGCACACTTTTCAATACTCACTTACCACCCCATAGTGAAAGGCAGTGTAAATCTTATAGCTGTATAAATAATTTATAACGGAATCATATTCTGTGGTTTATATCATTGTGTGAAATGAAGTATTTAATTAAGCCTTTTTAAAATAGGCTCTGGCTATAATGTCGCTTCTGCGTGACTAAAATATTAAATTATTATTATTCACTGTCTAAGCCTCACTGATTACACACTTAAAACACTAAAGTTAAAATAAAAAGTAGAAAGTGACAGTTTGAATTTTTTAGGTTTAAGCCGTAGATACTACACAGCCATGCAAATAGGAAAATTCGAAGCAATTACCACAGCACACTGCAAACCATCAGCAGTCTGCCCTCAGTCCTTCTCCTTAAGTCTGAACTTTTGAACTAATTAGTCTCTTTCCCTGGAGATGAATGCTAAACACAACGTGAAGCTGAATGTCAGAGCAGAAATTGATAATTCACAAGGAACTGTCATTTCAATATCTATTTTTCTAAAATAGTTTCAGCATAACTATGATTTTTTGGAAATAAGCCCTAGGTTGCATCTCACAGCCTGATTCAAAACATTGGTTTATACTAGAGTAGAAGTTTTCCAAAAGAACACTACATACTCACCTTCATGTGTGATGTCTTTTCCCCACTATTCTGATGACATCAGCAAAATATAGCTAATGGGTTCTCCAGAGGTTTTTTTAGGCAGCCACGGTGGTTAGAGAACTGGGCTTGTAATCAGAAGATTGCTGGTTCGATTCCCAGAGCCGAAAGGTCACGACTGAAGTGCCCTTGAACAAGGCACCTAACCTCAAAACTGCTCCCAGGGTTCAGTGGCTAGGGATTCTCACTGCTCTGGACACGTGTGCTCACTACCCCCTAGTGTTCTCTTGTGTGTATATGTGCGTTTCACTGCACAGATTGGGTTAAAATGCGAAGGATGAATTTCACTGCATAGTGATGAAAAGAGTATTCTAAATTCTAAAAAACTAAATCTATAAACTAATTCATGGCTTCTTCACAAGAAAGTCTACTTCCCTTTAAAGCTTCTTTGATTGTCCAAAAAGAAGGAAATCAGTTGGGAATAAATTGGGACTATAAACTCTCTCAGACATGACCAATTACTCTCTCATACACAACCAATGTACAATTGTTATGTACCATGTCACATCATTTGTTCAATTATATTGCAAGTTGATATAACTAAAACGGCAATAAGTTTACATTAACTGTTTGATAATTGTGCATTTACAGAAAAGCTGGTGTTTGGAACAGCACAGTTTATAGTTTGCAGCCAAAGCTGTTGCAATAAAAGGAAGAATGAATAAAAACCTTTTCTATTATTTACCAGTGAAGTTGTTGCTCAAGAAAAAAATAATTTTCACACAGTCAAGCACTGCTTTATGCAAATTCAGTTTGTTGGTACATGTAAAGTTAAAGACTATAGCTTAGTTTCTACTCACTATAAGGTTTATACAAAATCAGTTAGTAGTCGGCTGTGTGTTAAGGCTGGACTAAAAAGTAATGGTGTCTCTGATGCTGTGTACAAACCCTGGGTTGAAAAGACCAATGCATGACTCTTAGTGGATAAGACCTGATGAGCGAATTCACTGAAGTATAGATGAATAGGAATGGGTCAAGTGAACTGTGAAAAAAGGGAAAATGAATAAATTAAAAAAGAAAGAAATTGCACAGAGCCAAGAATCCAAACTGGGTCCTGGAATAAATATTCAGTCAGGTGAAACATGGGGCACAATAAGAGGTTTAATGTGCTTCTCTAATTGAAAACATTATTCTGTTTTTCATTTTAAGTTGTTTACTTATGTATTCACCATGACTTTAGTACTGATACATCTTTCACATTTGAGCTTGTAAAACAGTTTAGGCAAATACAAGATATTATTTGAACAACAATACAAAAACAATTAGCTGTTATGGATTTCGGTCCTGTGCTACTTTACTAAATATTTATTCAGAATAAAGCATTAATGGGGCAAAGTGGTGCAGCTGTAAAAGAGGTAACATAACATTTTGGGTTCGATTCTGTGGCCTTGAGCACTTTGCTTCTTTATTATTATTTTTATTATTAAGTGTTGTTCACTCAAAAATGACATACTGTCTTTTTTAAAAGCAAACCCAAATGGCATGTGTACATCTATACCAGCCATAGATGTTTGTGCACAGCTGTACCTACAACAATACATGTGATAGACATTCAGAAACCATAACACAAAGTATACAGCTCCAATCATGAATAACAAAGTCAGAAAAGCTTAACCCCATTCAAAGCAAAACGCTACAGCTATACAGCTAACAAAGAAAAAGACAGAACAAACACTAGTTAGAGCTGGAGCTAGGTGAAAAGACAGGTTTAGGGCTGGGGCTAGATTAGGAGCTAGAATTAAAGTTGGGGCCAAAGTTTTACCAAGGGCTTCGGCGAGGGTTAGGGCTTAAAAAATTAAAAATTACCCATCGACATTCAACCCCACCAGGGTTAAACATTCATGTGCCATTCATTGTTGAAATCAAATATTAAAGCAAACATTATCATTTTAGGAAATGAACATTATTGCCAAGAGGAATAGGTGATGATTAAACAACTCTGCTGCGAAAACCTATTTATTTCTCACCATGGATATCACAAAGCTGTGAATCTCAAGTATAGCTTTGCTGCAGTCATTTAGATGTTATGCCCTTAGCTATTTAATTGTAGCTAATCATTTTATGTATACAGTTGTTGATGCTAAGCCAAACAAAGTGTATGTAATATTTTGTTTTTCACTGTTAAATCAATTTCTGCTGACAAAAAAAAACACATTTTTCAGATTTATTGAACCAAACTACATAGAAATGTTCCATTTTGTAGTTGTGTTTAATGTTTTATAGTTATCTCTTTGCCCATCTGCCACAGGACAACATTGTGTTAGTGATTTTTCATTCAAGGGGTGAACACTTATATGAACAAGTATATGAACTCTTTATAAATATTACATTTTCATGAATAATAATACAAAATAAATCAAACTTATAATCTTGAACTTATATTTTATTAAGATACTGTACAACCGTTAATGCATTTAATGCTTACTTATTTCATTAACACTATAATTTATTAATTTTGTTATGCAAGCATGAAATCAACTAAAGTAACCCTACTTATATCAAAGCAAACATGCTCACATGACTGACAGTATGTACATATGAGTGTAACATCAGTACAGTGATACAAGATAGTCTGGGGTTAGTGGTGTAATAATGTAATAGTGATCTCTAAAGTGTTTTAGCTGAAAAAAACAACAGGTTGAGTGTTGTTTCAGAGAGGGCTCGGTTTTATCTTTAACAAAACTGCTTTATAAACAAAAACAAATGAAACAAAACTAGTGAACTTGTCTCATTTGCAACAGCAAAATTTTAATTCTTTGTCTGTCTGCTGCATTCTGTCCCCCTCCTCCTTCATAAAAAATTACAGGTATTTATTTTATCACAACAAAAATCACATTTATTCATGATTCATGGTTGATCTTGGAATGTAACACCCTGAGATTTTCTGTATTATTGACATGTAGTCAAAAAGGATGTATTATTGGTGGATTATTAGAATGAATACCATAATCATTAATGTAGACTTGTAGTGTTTCAATAGTTGAGTTGGAACAATTTAGTTCCAGCTTGGATTGGATTCTCCTTTATTCATTATTGTTTATTATTTATTTTGTCTTTCACCTTTTTCTTGATCTAGTGTTTCCAGTTGCCCCATTGTGTCATGCCTCCCAGATCTGTTGCTCAACATGTGTTTAACCGTTGCGCCACCTGAACAGCATTAATGTCTACATTAAATAAAAGCAATAAAACCAGTAAATGCAAATCTAAGTGGCACAATGATGCTGTATCAGTATTTGACTAACCCAGGAAGCACAACATTAAACTGCTTACATTGCAGATCGTAGAACATTAAATGTGAACCTTTTGTTAAGTTCACTCCTAGGTCAGATTGTGGAGCCACTACAAGAAGAAAAGATCTGTACATTGTAAACACATTTTTTTTAAACAAGTGTATCACATTAGTTGTTTTTTTTTTCATAATGCATGTTTATGGTCATATGTCATGCTTTAAAAATATCAAGTAAAAAAACTTTATACAGGAAGAAACCTTTATATTGTGTTCACACAATATGGTAGTACCACTATACCAAACATACGTTCATGCCAAGTGAAGCCGAAAGGGTCTATTCCCCATTAATCTCTGTAATAGTATTCCCATAGTGGTCATTTACCATTAATTATTTAGTTGAAGGGCCTGGCACATTGTGCATAGCAATACATAGCTTACACTCAGCTGTATATCTACTAGGTACAAAAGCATCTATATATAGTGTACCTATCAGGACATAAGCATGAAGAACGCCTTCATTCATCATATACACACATGCAAAGTACATAAATACTAAAGGGCCCAACAGCTGATAATATAAAAGTCAACCCACTAGGCTACCACTGCCCCTATACATTACCACTGAGTACAATTATCAAAGGAACAATGATGCTTTAGCTGATAAACAGATAACTAGTAATATGTAGACCGAATGATATTAAAATGCATGGAAAAGGCAGATTTGACCTAACAATATATAAACAAAAAAACAAAACTAAAGAAAAGCAAGATGAGGAGGCTTGACCAGCTAGGCAGAGCTTAGAAAATGGGAAGCAACAGAGAATTAAAAATATGTTAATATAAATAATATATAGTGGAACAAAACTAAACATTTATGTAATTAATGCAATTGCACTGGGTTATATCATACAAGTTTCTGACTGATATACCCAAACTATTCAACCATGACCTAGTCATGTTGCAGAAGCTGCTGGAGGCATGTCTGCTTCTGTGGTGAAAAATGTCCCCCAAAGGTAAGTTGTTATTGTTATTGATTCTCATATTCTAACACAACTCAAGCAGCTGCTTCTGATTTTCCTTGCCAGAAATGAAGAAATCAATTCTTCAGTTTGAGACTTTATTGATTTGTATTATGCTGAATGCAATTACCACACACATAACGTTAATTTAGTGTAACAACAAAATGCTAAATCAGGTAATTGGGTAACTACATTATGCATTGTACTATAACTGAAAATCAGTGGATGCTAATTAGTTAAGTCTGTACTTAAGTACATAAACTGTATAGTCTTTTAGTAATGGTCTAATTGGGGCTGGGTTAAAGACCTTTTGTGAATAGCCCTGTTGACATTTGATTGCTGATGACCAAGTACATGCTATCTTAAGGTGAGGGCCCAGAATGTGTAGATAATTTATTGACAAAGATGACCTTGGATGCAACCCCTTAGAATGCCTTTGTTGTACAAAAAAGTCACTACATCTGTATTGATCTATGTGAAAGAGCTCAGAAATGTCGCCTTTAAGATTAAGGATAGCAAGTCTTGAATAGAAACGAAGGGTAACATGATGAAAGTCACTTACTTTACTTGGGTGATAATTGAGTCCAGGGCTAAAATAGCCAATCTATTGGTGAAGGCAAAGGTCAGAGAGTTGAGTGAAGATAACTTGACTAAGATTTGCCCGGTGAGACTTCACAAATGATGGAGTAATAGAGCCAACACAGAGAAATCCTGACCTTTGCAGTGGCAATCTGAAGGGAACCTGACCTGTTTTTAACCAAGGATCATGTGCAAACATATCCTTCGTTTTATTGCATTTAATACAATAGGATTAAAAAGTATGTTATGAGTCTAATCCGCTTAGTCAAATATTGTCCTGAGTCTGAGTGAACAGTGCATCTTCAGTCATACCCAGCAGGTCATTATTCTTTGTTAATCTTTCTCCGCTGCTTGTAATCGTCTTTATTAATCTTTTTTCACTGCCATTCTTCAGTGCGAGTGCTGACACCAAGGGGCAACAGTTATAAAAGAAATAAATTATGTCCGATCAACAGATCTGATTCCGCACACAGCCACTAAAAGCACGATATTGCTTTAGGTCAAAAATCAAGATGAAAGTTAAATTTAGTCCCATTCAGCAGGCCATATTACAACACAGAATTACAAACTAGCATACTTTTTAAATGAATTTAACATGATTAATTTGGAAATATTTGGCAACATCATCTAGCAATGTATGTAGAATGTATACACATAGGTTTTTTTTTATTTTTTATGTAATTAATTAACCGTGCATGTCTGGAATACTTTGATTTAAAAGAAGAAAAGAAGACATCTTTATAGATATTTTCACAAAGTCTAAAACATTAACTTGAATCATGAGGAGTGTTGTTCCCAGCTAGCAATGGGAAGTAAACATGGCACGTATTGGGGTGAGGGGGAAATGACCCAATGCCTTCATGGTAAGGTGCCCTGAGGGTGCAGCCTCTACCAATAATTTAAGTAAACCTTTCAGCTGTAGCCATTTTGTAAGAAATGAAAGTTTATTTAAAATGTTCTGTTGCTAAATTGTTCCGGAGCTGTGCCATTAACAAGCAAAAAGTCCATGAAGCAGAACCATGGCTGTATCCCAAACCACACACTAGTTAATTACAAAGAATATCAGAACAAAAACAAATATTCAGTCAACAAGCTCTTTATTAGACGAGTCCATCTGCTTCAAAAATTCATTATCTACTTGGTTAAATACCACTTCCTCAGAAATAAACCTAGTTTGTATACAATTACGAACTGATGTTCATATGTTGCTCTGTAGTCTTTGTCACTTGTAAAGCTAATAACTGAAACAAACCCTCATAGAAACCCTACTTATCAGATCTTTTTGGGCAGTGAACCATTCTCTTCACTGAACTATATATAAAGTTTTATTAGACAGTCCAGTATGCAGCTATGCCTTTGGAAAGTGTGCAGTATAGAGCTGTGCATTAGATTTATAAAGACATTCCCAGGAAAGATTTTATTTTAAAGGCAGCAAATGTTGCTCCGTAATGTTGCATTAATGCCAGAAGTGTAAATGACCTTTATAGTGCCAAAATCCTGACTTTTTGTCTTTGGTTCTGAACACAACTCCCATTTAAATACAAAAAAATGATGCAGAATTTATCTGACCACAATACATGGTTCCGAAATGTGGACCATCCCAGATGCTCAGAGAAGTGGATGCCACAGCTGTACATGGTTAACAGATTTAACAGTAAAGTTTTAAAAACATTTTAGAATGTAACCTGAATCACTGAGAACAAGAGGTTTTTTGACTGTAAATAGACCATGGTGAAGTGATACACAGACTACAATGGCTGATCAACACTTGCTCAGTTTGATCATGTAACAGCTTTGAAAATATTAATAATAATTAAGTGCTACGGCTTTACTAAAAATGATATGAAAACCAAACAAACAAAGGGAACAGTCAAACCAATCTCTTGTTGATAGAACAATCCAAAGAAGTCACATGCAAAACTGCAAAGGCCACAAAAGGAAACATCCACCATTATCCTTTCTTGACCAACTTAGTCCTATGCACATATTACAAAGAAGGTCCCTCTGCAAACACAATTACCATTAACTGGATTTGCATAATACTTTTGCCCTGCTAACATTTTAACATTTTAGCAGTGGCACAGCTCCCCTAAAAATATTTGCAATTAAGATATCATAGGTCATATAAATCTTTATCTCTTACTGAATGAAGAGGGAAAGCAAATTCCTCATCCAAAGCACTGAAGGTGTTCACCAGGTGAGCAGGTTTGTTTGAAGGTGCTTCCATACTGCTCACCGTCTACCTCACCACAATTTTAATGATACCAGTGTATGCATTAGCTCCCTCTACAGGTCAAAATGTATAACTATAAAAACAACTGCAACAACTGTAAAACTGTTACACCGTTTTTCAATGGTTGACCACGCTTCTCTGAAGCAATCCCTGCCCATATGGTTATATCAGCCATTTATGGATAATAGTTCCTTATAATAATTTTATGTTATTATTCACAATAGTGAGAGAAATATGCTAATTCATTCCAATCTTCTTCTGATGAAAATTGTTTTTAAACATTTCAATAATTTGCTCACACCTTGACAAACTAGAGATCCTTGCTAATGAACTACATTTTCGTGGGTGCTGCTTTTGTTCCACATCCATATTACAATCCACTTTTTGAAATCCCATTATTTTCTTGCCTCATTACTATTTCTTTTTTGGAATATGTTGAAGGCTTGAAATGCAGGAGTGAAAGTTTAATACCCAATTAAATAAAGTTAAGCAGACAAAACATGAAATATTTGGTGTTTGATCTGTATGCAATCAAATAAAAGCAAAGAAAATGCAAGAAAAAGTGTATTTTGTTTTTACTGAGTGTTTTTATGATTTGGAGTTATTTAATATTTATATAATAGAAAGTGAGTAGTGAGTGTGTAGAGCCATGCGGTGCAAGTTCAGTTTGGCAAGGTTGTTGTTATGAGCATGTCTGTGTTAAGGAGTCTACTGGCCTGGGGAAAGCTCCCCCTGAGCTTTTCAGTTTTAGCTATCAGAATATGAAAACGCTCGTCTGACTGCAGAAGGCTATACAGGCAGTTAATGGGTTAATTAGTGTCCTTGATTTTTACTGCTCTGGTGTTCCATCACCTCATATAGATATTGTGCAGAAAGGGAAGAGCAGTCCTGCAGATGCACTCGGCTAAGTAAACCACTTTCTGCAGTGCTTTGCGGTCCTGAACGGAACACCACAATGAGATGCAATGCATCAGTAAACTTTCTACGGCTTCTGTATAGAAAGTTTTGAGGATCACTGGAGAGACTCTTGAGTTTTCTCAGCTGTCTCAGGTGGTATACTTGTCGTTTCTTTCCTCACTAATGTGGGAATAGCATAGTAATGTGTGCTGTACTGTGTATGAGTGTAGCAGGTGCAGGTGTTGACATGATTTTAACACCTCAGTGTTGATAGCTGGGAAGAGAACAATTCCCCAATCAAAAGGGTGTGTGATTAGTCTTTAAAATACCCAAAACACCTGATACACACAGCTCACCAGATCTTGTCCTTTCTAATTGTAACTGAATTGCTCAGAACTGCCCATCACCCAAAAAGCATCTGTCTAATGGGGGTTGATTTTGACTGATGAATGGGGCACAAATGGTGACAAAGTATACACTGCAATGGTTAGGGCAAGCTGTAGCCTAGGGATTAAGGTACTGGCATATGGATCAGCTCCATCACTGCCAGGGTGCTGCTCTTGAGCCATTAGCAAGGGTCTAAACCTTTAATTGCTCAGAATGTTTCTGCTAAATGTTGGAATTATGAAAATGCTATAATGCTGGCTGGGCTACATGCTACAGCCAAGAAGTTTAAGAAAGGTCAGATAAGGGAGGGTAGAAAAGCCCCAACAATAACACATCTCTGCATTTGTGTCCACCATCTTGGTTTGCTTAGCCCACCTATAAATACAGACTACACAACAACTGTCTTCATATTATTTACAGGCTTGTATTAGGTCCATCTGGTACTATTTAGGAAGTAATCTGTGTTAAGGATAAAGCAGAGTGCTAGATACCCGCACTTAAAATTCACATGAGTATTTGAGCCCCTCCAAACGTTGAAGCCATGTACAAGTATCAGAGACCACCAGCAAAAACAAAACACTTGAGTGGTTTCTAACATTATGCAGAAATGTTGTAGATAGCAGAAAAGCTGTGTCTTATTATTTGTGCCATTATACCATTATAAACGGATGTGCAAGAAACTGCTGATTTTTTTTATAACTTCTGAAAAGGTGTGGTTACTTTTCTACTGCTACTACTGCAGTTTAAAGAATAGCCTGCTCTCAAACTACACAAAAAGCTTTACTATAATAGTCTTTCTTGCACCAGATCCACAATATAATGATGGTTGGGGTCATCATCAAATACAAGATGAAAAAAAGCATCTCAGCATCCTATTTATATGCACTGCATCCAGTAACATCATCATTCAAACTGTACATAGCAATTTTTTCTGTTTAACACAATTCTGTCTAAATGAAATAGTTCTTAATGGGTGGTTTATACTTGCAGGATGGATAGAAGCATAACAAGACCAAAGAGGGTTTGTATTTTAGGAAATGGAGATGCCGTACTAGTACAGTCTGTCTTAGTATTTATTAAAGAACATCCAGGTCTTATATTTTATTCTGTCCAGTTCTGGGAATACCTGTCTTGAGACCAATGTTTTTGCTGAAACCTGGAAACATACTGCAATCTGTGGATTAAAGCCATTTAAAAACCCTTTGTTAAAATAAATTGTACTTAGTTGTTACGTAATTATAAGTTATTGTGAATTACTTAAAAATCTGAGCTTAACAAGGGGTTGACAAAGATTAACAAGCTTTTTGTGTACGTAAACATGCTGACTATGGGGACAATTCTGCAAACGTCTTATTTTGGAAATTTTCTACAGAAACAAAACAAAAACCTTTGCATTTTTAAACAATCTGTTGATTCTGTTTATTTTCTAAAGTTGACAGTTAAACTATGGGCACTCAAGTGGCACAGCAGCTGTCCAGGGTTATAATCCCAGCTGTGCTATTATCTAGTCAAGCGTTTATAGTAGACAGACATGATTGGACTTGCCTGTTGTGGATTGGCACCAGCTCTTGCATCACGCCCAGTGATACTCGGGATATAGTGATGTATGATTTAATAAAGTACTGAATTTAATATTAAAAAGTGAAATATTAAATATGTATTACTGGTGCAAATGTGTGTTCCCTAAAGATAATATGTATGGATTTTTATTAGAAATATGATCATGTTCATTCCACAGATTGCCAACCTTTTTGAAACGTTAGATACTATTCAAAAATACTTCAAACAGTCACTTTTTTAAAGACAAACTTCCTGAACTACAAGGCTGCACGGCTCACCTTTAATTAAAATAATAATAATAACTTGCATGGTACTCGTCTCCACTAATAGGAGGGAGTGGAAATGACATCAGTATGGATGCACAATATAGAATTTCAACCTAAACAATTGCTAAACAAGATTAGAGCTCATATATACATAATGTTTATTTTTGATACTCATACACTCCTGTGTTCGGTCCACAGGTATCCTTTCTGTGTGGAATTTGCATGTTCGCCCCATGTTTCCAGACGCCCTGTTTTTCTTCAACAGTCCAAAAATATTTAACCAGGTTAACTGAAAGCACTGTAGGTGAATAAGAGTGTGTCTGCTATGCAATGGACTGCTGCCCCGCCAATATTCAGTAATGCCATTTAAAAATCTACATCAGCGCAAGGGTTATTGATTCAAAAGGGACAGCCACAAAAAAGAATAGGTTACAATAGTAATGCCTTTACAATGCTATACCAGAGTGAATAAAATCTGTATTATTTTGTAGTAGTGCTTCTCTATATGCTCTATTCTATATTTCTAAGATTTTTAAGACATTTCGCATGAATCGGCATGTAACCCTTGAAGAAAATTTACCATGACTCCTCAGCTAGTTCCTTCACCTCTCAGTCAGGTATCAGATTGAAATGATTTGCAGAGAGGCTGCACTAACAGATGGGTTGTTAAACAAGATCCACCCATCTACCCTTACCTAGCGGATGGCAATTTGTTATGCATCTCTAGCGTTCAGTAAAAGTAAATATTTTATGGAAGCAAACCTGATGATTAAGGCTGGTTCACTGGTAAATAAAACAAGCAGCGCATGTCATTGTAGCAAACATATCCATCTGGTGTTTATCTAATTTGGGAGGTTGCTTGTAAAGCAGAGTCTGATGTTCACATGCGCTATTTTGTTGCACCATCGACGTACACAAAAATTCTTCATATGGCACTGATGAGAACTTTAATTTCCCAAGAGATGACAGATTGATGAATGGATCTATTTTGAACATGAATTCAAATGTACAAAGGTAAAATGAAGTTTTTTTTACTTTTCTTACACCGGATAATATACTTAACGATGCATACTTTATACTATTCACCCTCAAAATATGTTTTTTGGGGGATAGTATACTTTATTTTAATACACTAAATACCAATTTAAATATTATTACAAATGGGTACTTACATAGTACTTCTGAGGTAAAATGTCTGTGATTATTACATCTCAATATATGTTGCACTTATATATAGCACAGAAAACAACAATGTGCTTGAAACATACTCACTGATAATAAGTAAATTTGATCAGTGATTCTACTGATATCAATAACACCATTGAATACAAATCATCAGAATAAAGTTAGTGTGACTAAATACAAGTTTAAAACGCCACTAGAAACTATGCATATTATGCTTATATGAATCCACAGTGGCTTAGTGGGAAGCACTGTCACCTCACAGCAAGAACGTCCTGGGTTCAAACCTTGGGTGGGGCGATCTAGGTCCTTTCTATATGGAGTTTGCATGTTCTCCCGTGTCCACGTGGGTTTCCTCCGGCTTCTCCGGTTTCCTCCCACAGTCCAAAGACATGCTACCAGGTTCATTGGAGACACTGAATTGTTCTGTATGTACCTGTGATGGACTGGTGTCACATCCAGGGTATTACCATGTGCTTTGCGTCCAATGAAGAGCTGGTATAGGCTCCCGCACAACTCCCGACCGTGATTAGGACAAGCTTTCAAAGAAAATGAACTGAACTGAACTAAGTCCAAAACTTATTCATGGCCGAATCGCAGTAACCCAGTACAAGAGATACTTAGCGCCATTTGCTGACTGAAAAGGGTATCACAGACAGGAAATAACATACCGAACGCTATGCAGGCAGAACTTTCACGCAAATAAGAGCAAACAAGCTTTTGTGCGTGTGATAAAGAAGTGACGATGCTGGGTGATAAAACACACAAAACTAGGAAAAGTAATGATGCAAAGATTTAAATGTTTGTTGTGGTCTTTGCGGTCATATGACCGCCACTCGGCGCTTCTCGGTATAACTAGGTCGAGGCAGTCCGGTGCTTCTAGTGTTAACAACACAACCTCTTTGGCTTTGTCTCAATGATTACACATGCTTATATTAGTCTAGAAATATTAGACTCTTCTCATGCTAAAACGAGTATTTATACCATCAGTATTTCAAATAACAATTAAGGAAGTTTGGCATGCTCTTTGAAATTTACCAAAATAAATGTGAATGCATGTCCTTGTCTATAAAAATCAAAAGTCCATTTTACATATGGAACTGATGGACTGATCATGCACCATTGCTGTCAATGGGGAAGTTTTTTACATTTCCAGAAAACTTGGAGCCCTGAATAAATGTGGAAGAGGCACCTCCCAATCTTTTGAGAAGTCTCGTAACAAGATCCTAGAGAGTGTCAAACATAAATTTGTGAGGTCAGGCACCAGTGCTGCTCAAGAAAGGTTGGCTCCCAAAATTCCACTTCATCCAAATGGCCTTATGCCAGGGTTATTTGCAGACATGTAACTCATCTAACGTTATGGAATTAAAGAAGAAAAGTCATTCTGGAACAGGAAATATCTTTATTAAACTGTTGCTTATCTAACCTGCATCACTATGTATGTAGCAAAGAATTTTGCTTTTCTAAGTTGAGCCATCCAGTAAAATGACAATCTTTGTCCCAGACCCTGGGAAGGTACAAAATGTATGCAACCAGTCAGTAATAGGTAGCCGTGGCCTGGTGGTTAGAGAACTGGGTTAGAGAAGGTTGTCGGTTCGATTCCCAGAGCTGACAGGTCATGACTGAAGTGCCCTTGAGCAAGGCACCTAACCTCTAAC
>JAYDZF010000001.1:13846901-13857831 GCA_034509105.1 Microcambeva barbata
TAGTCTTGTCTGAGTGAACTTATAAACCAGATATAGTTCCATCTGATTTCCACTTTTTTGGACTCTCAAAGAAAGTTGAAGGGGGGTAGAGGATGTACATGAAGCAAGCAGCAGAGCATCAGTGGGTACAATACATGCTTTTCACTTATGAGATTGAAATGGTAAGATTCTGGGTCAAATAAATTAAAAAGGAAGTCGACTATGTTTCTGATGAACCCTCGCAAAAATACTTAGTTCCATGGCAACAATATTTCAGGTCTTGTTGAATAGAAATAGCTTCATCTGAATTGTAATGTTTTTTATTGAGTCAGAGTTAAGCATTGTGTGTGTGTGTGTGTGTGTGTGTGTGTGTGTGTGTGTGTGTGTGTGTGAAACACGTTTAAAGTTTAATGCACAGCATTAATAAGGTGATGACTTTGGTTCCTGCATGTTATGCTGTATTTAAAATGATACATACACTGAGCAGGCAAAACATTATGACCACTAATTGGTGAAGTGAATAACTGATTATCTGATCATGGCAACTGTTAGTGGGTGGGATATATTAGACTGCAAGTGAACACATTATCCTCAAAGTTGATGTTTGAAGCAGGAAAATTGAGTTAGTGGAAGGATTTCATTAGGGCCAACTGGGTCAGCTCTTGTGGGGTGTACCCAGTGGAAGGAACAGTGCTAAACCGGTGACCGGGTTATGGGTAGCCAAGGCTCACTGATGCATGTGGGGCGTGAAGGCTGACCAGTACGTTCTGATCCCACAGACGAGCTACTGGAGCTCAGATTGCTGAAGAGGTTACGGCTGGTTCAGATAGAAAGGTGTCAGGATGCACAGCATCTTAGCAAAAGACTGGCCGATACATTATTATGAAGGTGGTCCTAATGTTATGCCTGATCGGTGTATATTATCATAGAAAACCATAAGTTCACAGCACAGGAAAGAATTGTGCTATTTATTTATTTGATTCTTTTTATTTCCACAGGCGTGACTCTTAAAGAAATGTGTGTGATATCCAGAGCCCATAAGAACGTGGTCCCCGTGCGCTCCGAAGAAGGAAGAATGAAACTGCTGGATTTTTCAGCACCATTTGTCTTCTGTGGAGACACGCGATATTACGGGTCAGCTCTGACGAATACCCATGCTCTCCTCGCATTCCTCACACCACTTCTCGCTCCGCCGAGTCATTTTTCCAGCCGTTAGCAGCACTAAAACTAATCTTCATACCTCGGGCTGCATCGCAGATGTATTTAGGGTTCGTTTTTATTGCACTGGATTGAATTGTGTTTGGGTTTCAGGTGCAAACGCTGCTCTTGGCCTACATTTGTGGAGCCAGAGGTTTCCAGCGGAGACGTTTGGGACGAGCGTGATGTAGCCAGAGGTAGAACGAATCTTATTAACAGTACTGTTGGATGCCATTGCAAAAGATTACTATAAGCATGTTTGTGTGTGTGTGTGCTTATTTAACATTTTTCTCATCTCTTTCCTTTCTCATCTGTTGTTATTATTCTCAGCTATCGGTGTGCAGCTGATGCAGTATGTTCTCTTGATGAAGTTCGAGCTACAGGATACAAGCGGCACACTCCAAGCTTTGATTTGGGAAGATGCTGTGAGCAGATTCACTCTAGTCTAATTACCACACACTTGTACAAGAACAAAGTGCAGTTGTTTTTATTGTGACAAGAAAGGTCTTTAATTGAAAGTCAGCAGTGAAGCGGCATGATGCCAGCGGGTGTAGTGAACAACGACCAGCAGCAGCAAGCTTAGGGACGTGTGTAGGGCTCAACTGAAGGTTAAATGACTTTCTCAAAGGCCCAACAGTGGCAGCGACCTTCAGATTTCTACTCCAGTACTTAAGCAACAAACTAAGCTCCGATAATGTTAGTCTTATACCTGGTCTTTCACATTTTCCAATGAATGTTTTTGTTCCTGCTCAAAACATGCAGTAGGTATATTGATTGCTCTGAATTGTCCCCAGTTGTAAGTATGTTTCATCCTCTGGTACTACTGTGAATTTCTGCTCTGGGCTTGGTGTTTCTTATATGGTGCTCGACTTTAGCCGGCTCACAGCAAGAAGGTCTTGGGTTCGATTCCTTGTTCAGTCTTTGGAGTTTTTGTGTGCTTGTTTCCCCCGGGAGCTCGGGTTTCTTCTCACAGTCCAAAGACATGCTTGTGAGGTAAAATGGAAATATGAAATCGTCCATGACTGAACTCGTGAGCTAATGAATCTTAATTAACTGTCGAGAATGAAACCAGGGTGTTAAACATGACGTTAAAATACTTATAAATAACGTCATGATTAGTCTAATATAGCAGTTAGGAGATATTACTATACAACCATTTTATAAAGCTTAGAGAAAGGCAGGGTTTTAAAAATCTTCTTTTCCACTATAGGAGACATTCTTCCATGTCAAGGCTGCCGACACATCAGCCTGTCAGAATTCACAAGACAAGGTTCAGACCATCATGAGCAGACTTCTGCCACCAGGGAGCAGCATGGGTAAGATCACGGCCTTCACAGTGTACGACTATGATCCAAATGAAACAGAGCTGGACTGACAAATGCATGAAATTGAATTAGATGTGGAATTATACAGGTGTTGACAAATAACCAGCCTGACTGAGTAACAAGCTGATCTTGCTACCAGGCTACCGGGCTTTTAATCATCTATTGCTCACCAGCGTTTTTCTTTTTCTTTTCTTTTGTCAGTCATCTTGAGAGAAAGGCTTTGTAACAATTTACCTGAACTATCAGTGAAAACAATGAAAATCATCTCATCAACCAGCCATGCTAGATGTAATACAATGTTATGAGCACTCATGATATTCACGTCACTAGTATCTGTAATTGCTGTTGTTCCAATAGTAGACATGTTGTTCATGACAGTTAATCACATGACATGCTTTGCTGAACTGCTGCAGTTATCTTTTATTGTATGATGGATGCTATGACAGGTGCACCATTACATTATATTATTAACCAGAAGTTGAGCATGTCGAACGTCATTGCACTTTATGTCTCAGTGAAGAAGCCCATGTGTATACTTTTTCTAATCTAGACTTTAAACTAAAGAGCATTCTTTTTTCATATTTAAAGCACGCTTCTTGTAAATTATTGCTTTTTATTTGTATTTGTGCTTATTCACGTGCTTATTTCCTGCTCACACTGTCCATTTTTTTGTTTTGTTTTGTTTTTTCTTCTTCTTCAGGATCCTTGCATAGGGTTAGAGGACCTGACTTATATAGTCTGTTTTCCTATCTCCTAGCACATACAGCGGTTTACAGTCTGCTGCATTGACAACTATGCTCCCTAGATGGCGCTCAGTGTGACAATCGAGAAGTTTAAACCAAGAAGTTTAGAATGTCAGCGCTGCTTTTTGCTTCTTTAATACCAGTTTAACATAAAACTGCTGTTTTCACTCAGTCTGAATAGATAACCATACAGTTTGTGCTCCCCCCCCCAGTATGTCTTCCAGTCTATTTAATTGTAAATCAGGAATCCTGCTTATATAACCCACTACTGAATCCAAGAGTCAGATCACACGCCTCCTCTGATGAGGTCAGTCAGTGGCTGCTTTTATCACCCCGTCATGCTGGTGTTTCATGTATAGATAGCCATGCTAGAGTCCATGTAGGTCCCCCCATAGTAGTGCAGGCTTCCAGACCTGTCGCAGGAAGGGGTCTGCTCTCATGTTCGACCACTGTGCAACCCAAGCGCTCAGGTTTGTCTGCACAGCAAAAAAAAAGGAATTATGCAGAAAGCTGAAATGTACCAGTGCACTCTGGTACCTGAGCACTCCAGAGCTTTTACTCTTCTGTACTGATCTTACTTTTCTCTCCAGTGCTCATTTCTACACAGTATCGAGTGTAAACCTTACTGTCACTAACAAGTTCATGTCTTTAGTCATCTACTCAATTAGCTAATGACACACCAGACATTTGCGTTCAGTAATACCAGCTGCTTTTTAAACTCACACACACACATTTCATTTCCAGAGAAAATTGATCATGTGTTATTTTCTCTGATGGTTTTTGGCACGCAGTATGCATGTGTGATGAAATAATTAACATTTGATTGCCAGTTCAAATCTTGGCCACAATGGGCCAAATTTAATCTACAGTCTGACTCTCCCATTACATGATGATTTTTATATAATCGTACCCACACAACTATACTTGTATAACCACTATATTATAACTCTTACGGTAAAGTCAAAACTAGAGCTGATCCAAGACACCTAGTGTACACCCAAGTGCATTTTAGTGGGTTTTCCCTTTAGCACCATTCGGCTGCTTCTGTCACAATGGATTGTAGTCTGTGTTATTGATTTGGCATAGTGACCTTCCTGACACAACCCTTCTATTTATCTGAGCTTGAGATGCACCGGTTTGTGCATCATTGCATACTTTTTCGGGGCAATTCAGTGTATCCAATTACCCTGACTGTGGGTGGACACCGGAGTACCCGGAGGAAACCAGGCAGACATGTGAAAAACATGCCAAATCCACACAGAAAGGGCCCTTGCTGTGAGGTAAGGTTTTCTGTGCTTATATTACAGTAAACATGTTCAAATTCTTGCTGTTATCCTACATACATTACAAATGAAATAGGTAGAACGCTGGTGGGGGAAGAAATGTGGTATATTCTTTTTTACTAGTCATGCAGAAAAAGTTCTTTTAATGTATAATGTAAAAAGTATCACTGGTTACATACATGTCATCTCTTCTGCTCTCCTTCCCCAGCTGAGCGGCCATGGCTGGATTTTTGCCTAAATGCCTACACTGTAGAGGAGAACGGTGTGACCCAAGTGTGCTATCAGGTCAAGAACACAGAAAGCAAAGAAGATTTCCTCCCTCCACAATAATGCCCCCTTTTAAATCAAGGAGACATTGAAGGAACCTAGTGAGATACATTCTGAGTGAAAGGTACTTCAATCAGAAATCTGACAGAACGAAGGATGAACTGCAGTGAAATATGTGTACAGTGTGTTTCTGGTGTATGTATATTGTGTTTGGTTTAAATAAATGTTTATGTATTTTTGAGATTCATACTTTGGTTTATAATAACAGTTGGGAAATATTAATTCATTTATTTAATTTCGCCATCCCACACACACTGGATTTAAGAGAGGATTAAACCTTGGTAGAGGGCCACACACACTCAGACACTGATGTGTCTTATTCTAATTCGTAAGAGCTAATGCATTTTGTTTCATTATTATTTTAGATTATTATTATGAATTTATATACTGTAATCATTTTGTATGTTACACATAGCAAAGATGTGGAAAAACAGCTTGGCAGCACAGTATGTAAATGCAGCAAAGATCCTTATTCTACCCAATACAATGAAAATACATAGATCAGGAATACCATTGAGAGGTGAATTAAATAACTGATTATCTTTTCATCACGGCACCTGTTAGTGGGTTGAATATATTCGGCAGCAAGTCAACAAATTAATCCTCGAAATTGATATTAAAAGAAAAAAAATGAGTATGCATAAGGATTGGAGCGAGGCCAATATGTAATGGCTAGACGATTGGGTAAGACCATCTCCAAAACTGCAGTGTTTGTGGGGTTTGACAGTGGTCCCAGAAAGGAACTGGTAAACGGGTAACAGGGTCATTGGTGGCCAAAGCTCATTGATAGATATGGAGAGTGGTGAAGGCTGGTCCACGATCCAACAGACGAGCTACTAGAGCTCAAATAGCTGAAGGAGTTAGTGCTAGTTCTGATAGAAAGGGGTCAGGATGCACAGTGCATCACAGTTTGTTGACCAGCACAATATTAGGTGGTCAAATAATTATGTCTGATCAGTGTATGTGAAATGTCGATGAATCCAAATAGACAGTTCTTATAGGATTATTTGATGGTATATATTTTTGTCATGCGTATTGAATGGATCGTTCTGAAGGATGCCACATTGGTTTGTGAAATTCCATCACTCCTAGATATTCCACAAACTGCGAGTGGTGTTATTGAAGTAGAAGAAAGTGTTCAGTAACCACAGGAACTCATTTGTGAAGTGGCAGACCACTTAAAATCACACAGCAGGGTCAAAAGCTCTGCTGACTCCGAGTATCAAATCTCCTGCATTAACATCAGCACAAAATGTGTGCATCAGGAGCTTCATGGTATGGCGGCTCAAATCTCTGCTATCCAGCCACCATTTGTTCCTTGGGGGCCCTTAACCAACCCAAACAAGTTGGGATAAGTGAAGAAAGAAGTTTGTTGCCCTGTACATCTGTATGTGTAATGACAAATTCTCCAAAGCGACTTACAGTAGTGTATACGGTCTGAGTAAATAAGGGTTAAACACCTTGATCAAGGGCCCAACAGCAGCAACCTGGCAATGGTGAGGTTTGAACCGGTTTACTTATCCACCTTTTAGCTACTGCTGGCTCTTATAGACACACACTCATGGATTGTCATGGCTGAGCAGCTGGATTCATGCTTTAAACTATCAAACAGAATGTCAAGTGGTGGATGAAGGGATGTAAAGCATGCTGCCACCGGACCATAAAATCATGCCGTGTAAAAACGCATGTGGAGACAAATCATGTTTCTCTGATGAATGACTGGGTTTGGTGAATGCCAGGAGAATGTTACCTGCCTGACTGCATTGTTCAAGTTGCCCCCCTTTCGTGCTTCAGCATGCAAGGACATTTGGACAGTCTTTCATCATTGAGTGTGTTTAAAGTCCTGATAACATCAATAACAGAAATGTAGATATTTTTCACTGTCTAGTGGTATCACACACACTTCTGTCACATCATTATTAAGTGAATAGTTCTGGAAGGAAAGGCATTCTGTGAGCTGGCTACGTGGGCATATAAGGTGTTTGATTATCGGATAGGTCTGCACACAGTCTAGCTTGTTGCTGCCAGTAAGGGGGGAATTTATCAGTTACAAAAAGAAATGATAATGGGCTCCTGGGCTAAGGCTGGCAGAATTAACGAAAATTATCCTGCAAACATGGCTGAAATAACAAGCTGGACGTAGCAGCATTACGGTCTCAAATGATTTGGGTATGAATCTATCCCTCCAGGCATCCTGGGGCCATGCGACGTGTCATACGCCTACTTGTTGGAAGAGTATGATCAAAATTTCAGAGTACTACCTTGCCTCCACTAATTATCAGACTTAAACAGTTGAGTATCTGTGGAATCATCTTGCTCTATAGATCGTTCCTCATCCGACCTGTAGCAGCTCTGGGATGCGCATGGCAGTCCGAATTTTTCATTAGAGATCATTATAATGTGAACCGAATGTTCATACAGATTTTTTATTTATCAAAACCCTTGTTTGTTGTTGGTAAATCACTCTTTCCCCGCTCCAAGGGTCAATATCTGGCAACACCTTCAGTTACTGACTCATTTACTAAGTGTTCAAGGAAGTGCTGTTGGGGATTTTTCTTTTCATAGTTTCCACTGGACACCAGCAATGTCCTCTTTTTTTGTTATGTACCTCCCTGTCCCCCAACTCTCAGTATGAATAGGATGTTATCTCTCAAACCATAACTTAATACTCCACACAGCAGTGAATGTTTTCACATTAACTACAATAAATCAACCCACACACCATAGCAGTCTCACATTAACTACAATAAATCACATCAAGCACCCCACTGAATGGGAATGAATCACCTTTTTGCTGTCTTCTGAGTTGTTTTTTTTATATTTTAGCACGTTACACTTCTGACATGCTAATGAATCTTGATGTGTAAAGCAGCATTTCATTAGCTGGAGCGATTTAGGTTGATGCCCAAATGTAATGTTAATTAGATGGTAATTACAGTTACCTTGTACAACAGTGTAACTTTATTTAATCTGATGCAACAATCTTGCTGTTTTGTTTCCAGCATCCCGGCTATGAAGTCTGCATAGAATTGCTTTCTGCTTAAAAAAGAGGAAAACCTAAATTTTAGTCTAATCATTTATTTTACTAATAATGTAACGATTAAATCATAAAAAATGCTTGGTAACATGACATATGCTTACTGAATTACCAAACCTGATTTATCCTGCATTTTGAATTTTTTTCTTTGACTATATTCAACCAACATATACATGCTAAATGCCGTGTAATAATTCCCTGCAGCAGCTTCAAAGAAGCAATTTTTTTTGTTTTTTCTTTTCCTTAGTAAGGGATGGTTATTTAAAATGTAGCGAATTGCAATTTTATACGTTGTAAATTTTACAAAAAAGTAAAAATACACAAAAACGTTACTATCCATCTTATGGGTGGCTAAGTGGGTGGTACTGTTTCCACACAGAAAGAAGGTCCTGGGTTCGATCCCCAAGTGTCCAAAGACATGCAAGTGAGGTAAAATTTGTGTAATGAACAACCATTTCTTGTCATAAATGTAACCCAGGTATAATACATGACATTAAAATGCCAAATAAACAAAACTTTCCACATTGTTTTGATTGGTTGTTGGTGATTTATGGTTAATTGTTTACATTTTTATTGATAATTCTTCCCTGAGCTTTGGCACAAAGAGGTGAGCCATGGTTGCCCCTGTCTCAAACCTCATGTGTTACTCATATACACCTTTTAGCATCAAACCCAAATATTTGTATACTTTTATCCAATAGTTTTGGATTGGGATTGTATTTTGGCTGCTCCCATAAGGCATTGCCACAGCCTTTCTAACACAACAGCTCCATTTTTTCCGGGCTTGGGACCGGTACTACAATGCATTGGTTTGTGCATCCTAATGGGTAGAGTGTCACGCGGCAGACTTTTGGCTACCCAGTCTCTTGGAGCTGTTGTCCTTTAGTAATACCCTGCTGCTCCACCAGGGCACGAATATACATTATTATAATAATAAATAATAAAGGTGATGAACAGATTGTAGCATGGGGGCTTTATAATATTTTGATTAAACTTGTTACTGTATACAGTATATACTGTAGTACACAGTCAAGAAATCCACGTTAGGCAGTTTTGCAATTCAGAAGTGGCAGATGGCTTCACACTCAAGCTGACACATGATGTGTGCATCACTTAATGTCATTTATCAAGTTTATATTATTTTATTATAGAACGTTTTGATGGAGCCTCTACCATCACATTGTGTGAAACCCAATGACATGTTTTGAAAAGCACTAAGAGAGACCTTTAAATGTTCTGTAAGCTGTGACCAACGTTGTAACCCTTCATTCATTATAGTACTCTTAACTGAATGCCCAAATCTGTGTATATGAGGCACCTAATTTGGCAAATATGGTTTGGCTTTAAAACTAAGCAGACTATATTTGCCAGCATGCATAGGCATACCTAAAAACAGGTCAAACAAGCAGTTGCCTGGGGCCCAGAGCATTATGGGGACCTGTCGAAGCCTGATCACCACAAAAATGCTATTTGCTCAATGTTCAGTAACATACCAGGGAACCTCCTAGAACAAGCCTACAAACTGTTATGAAACATTCAAATGTATTAGATTTATAAATCAGTGGAACCAATAGAGAAAACATGCTCAACAAAAGTGCATACTCGATATTGTTTAATATATACTCAATACTTTATATTGATAAGGTTTCTTAACACTAGTTACAGTACAACTTCAAAAAAAATCTTGAAAATGCTATGTTTTTATTGTTTTTTTGTTTTTACCCACTTTCCCCAAATCCAGCCGTGTCTAATAGAAGGTTATGTCACCCCTCCCCCCCAAAAAAATTGCGCCAGCCAGGAGAAACCATGCTTCAGCCTGGTCCCTCTATCTACAAACATACAGCCAATCGTGTCTGTGTAGGTGCTGATGGGTTGATAACGGAGCTAAGATTCGAACTTGTGAACTCATCACTGAATATTTTATTGGGACAGATAAGTATGTAGATACATTTATATACTCCGGCACAAAATGATGAATGCTATAGACGAATAATGCATTTACTATGTATTTATTCTGTCTTTACTGTAAAGCCGGTTGAAAGGAATAAATTAAGTCGATGAAATGCAATTCTCTGGTTTATTTACTGGAATTGTAAAATAACTGCCTCATTTTA
This sequence comes from Microcambeva barbata, assembly GCA_034509105.1. NCBI lineage: Eukaryota > Metazoa > Chordata > Actinopteri > Siluriformes > Trichomycteridae > Microcambeva > Microcambeva barbata. The sequence continues at coordinate 13,856,907 of JAYDZF010000001.1, forward strand.
AATGTGCATTTCTAACACGTCTCTCTTTGTTTAAACAGATTTACGATGCTTGATGATTGGCTATAGGGAAATGTGCAGAACACATATTTAGCCATCATTCAGCCATCCGAACACAAGCTAAAGGATGCACTCAGATTCTGGTGCCAAACTGATTTTTTTTTAATGCAATATCCAGCCCTTAAATTGTATGCATAAGTTACATATACAGTCTTATGAAAATGTTTCACCATCCCTGGTAAATTGGTATTCTGTATTGATTTGATGTTGTTAAATTGCTGAATATATCATTTCACAGAGGGGTGCACTTTTTCTAACAATTGCCTGGACATTTCTTTGCTTATTTTATTAAAATCAGCTATTAACAGCAGGGTTTTTACAGGTTCTCCAACTGATAGAGTGGATAACAAACAGCACTGTGGTTCCTGGATTGGATCATTACTTGATTGTGTGTACAAACTTGAGCATTTTTTTCTGTGTGGAGTTTGCATGTTCTTCCCATGTCTGTTGGGGTTTTCTCTCGCAGTCCAAAGATATGCAGTCAGATAGCATCAAAGCTGTTATAATTATCCTAAGACAATTAGTCCTTTAACTTTGTGAATCTTTATTACTGAGATGCTGTTATCTCTGTTCTAAATTGACATTTGATATGATGGAGATAGTGCAGGAAAAGATGAAGTACCCAATTAAGGGTGTTTTGCTCGGCCCAAAGTGACCCTTTCCAGAAAAAAAAACTCAAGTAAAAAATAAAGTGTAGTACCCCTTGATTAATGAACGGTTTACCATGTCAATCACGCAAACGAATCCCCATGATGTCAATAAAACATGTGATGTCTTGGACTACCGATACTGTACACAAAGTGCTGAAATGAGATGTGTGTTTATGTACAGTGGAGCGGCACGGTGGCTTAGTTTGTAATGCTGTCAC
>JAYDZF010000001.1:13886622-13897497 GCA_034509105.1 Microcambeva barbata
CTAACATACAGTGATGTGAAAATAGTGTTGCTCTAAACCATTCATTCATTCTCTGTTACCACCACTATTGAAGTCAGATACAGAGGGTGAGAATAATTGTTAGAAAGAAACACACCAGATGGACTACCAGTCAGTTATCACAGGGCAGTCACACATACCCCCCCACACACATATAATTAGGGCAGTTTTAGCATCTCCAGTTAACCTGAGTTGTGACTATAGTCTATAGACTTGTGAATAGACTTTCCTCCAACTAATTTCAAAATAAGACAACACAATTAAAAAATATATTTATTTAAAATAATGATTTATTAAAATGTACTTCATTCACACTAATCGATCGAACTAATAGGAATTAACCTATTGTGAATCCTTTGTCTACTCCCATTAGGCGTCACCACAGTGGATCGTGGTCCGTAATATTGATTTTGCAAACGTTTGATGCCCCTTCTGATGCAACTTTCCTATTTATCCAGGCATGGGACAGGCACTGCAATGCACTGGTTTGTGCATCCTCGTGGCACCCAGCCAACCAGCACTGCCAAGATTTGAACCGGGGAGTTCAGACTCTCAATGCTGGTGAGCAAATCCCACTACTCTACATGGGTTCCTTTTTGGGAATTAACCTATTTCTGGTCTCAAATGTGCAAGCTATGTTTATGTCGTTCCTCAGTGGGATCTAAGCCGCTTTTTAAAATGAACTTCTACAATGGATTAAAATAAGCAAAGAAATCAATAAAATCAATTTTTTTTCACTTGATGTTACAGGAAGACCTAAAAAAATCACACTTGGATAATTACTCGTTTTTTGGGTGGTCTGATGAATTTCTTCTCAGAGCATTGCAGACCAACATAGCACTGACACCTAAACCTCTCTACAAATAAATTAAGATCAAGTTGAGACGGTACACCAACAGCTCTGTATTTTCCATTGTAGTTGTGAATGCTGAAGTTATCTGGGTTCAGGTGCAGGTAATCATTTGAGTCAGAATTCTTCCGAACACAACGTCCTTTGCTTTGGCACAGAGTCTGACTGCAGAGTTTTGCAGCTGCTGTTACATTGGCCACATAAGGGTTGAGTGTGGAGGACAGGTATGCAGCCAGTGTTTCACACGAGGACTAAAAATAAAAAGAAATAACAATAATCGGTCAAACAATGCAATTAACTGAAGACTAAACTGTCATTAATCAAAGATGTATTATCAAAGATTCTATTCATTTTATACATCCCTATTGATGTGTTCACACAACATAAGTAATATAGTATTGACTTTAATTACCTTCTCATTATAGTCACTACTCGCACCCCAGATCACTACACCTGATGCTCCTAAAGCTGCACTCTCCCCAATACTCCTAACTAGATCATCCTAAGGTGATAAAAGAATATATAATCTTTAGATGACATCTGTGATCCAATGCATAACTTTAAAGTCATTGTTTTATGTAGTAGTTTCTTATTGAGATTGTTCAGTTCCTAATTCTGAGATCTTACCGTATTCAGGTATACTTGGTTCTGATCACGGAAGAGGGGTCGCAGGTAGACATAAATAGGTGCCGTATAGACTGGATTTGGCAGTGCAGCCACCCTCAAAGCTTCCTTCACACGACCTCTGACAAACAAAGCTGCATTCAGGTTTTCTTTCAGACTGAGTGGTAAATATGCAGATGGAAACAGAGCTGTACTGGAATTCCAAAGCCATAGGAGCTCATTATTACGACTTCTCTCAATCTCTGAGCAATCTCCTGTGTATCCTGATTCTTCATATTCATAGTTGTACGAATTTGGAAACAGGTAGAAGCCCCAGAGATACTTTGGGCGCATCTTGATCCCCAATTTTATTGTTTCCTCCATGTAATTTCTGGCTGCTTTTTGAAACTGCTCTTTGGCAACTTGATCAGCCTCACTGGAGGATACAGACGGGTCATTTTCTTCAGCAAACTGAATGGAAAGTTTCTGGTAAATGATTTTTGAGCCCCAGTTTCTATCCCACAGCGGTCGCCATTCCTCCCAGTCGATTACAGCTAGACCCGAGTTAAATTGTGGAATGTATTGGGTGATATCAAGTTGAGCTTTCTGCTGGCTGGCTGTCAGGTTTCCTTTTTGTGGAATGCCACCATTATACTGAATATCAGTAGAGTAATCCGTGTATGGGTATAACCCAAGTCGATTGGAGTAAAAGATAAAAAGAAACTGATCTGGTTCACTTTCTGTTGTTGTCACAGCTTGAAAGGCTGAAAACTCCAAATTAATCTCAAGCTTCTTACACACTTGGGTTGGGCTGTTCCATATTACTGCAAAAGGAGTATCTTTAATGAGAGGAGCAGCTGTGGGGGGGCAAAATGAGGCATTGCCAAAGTATCCGTGTACTGACAAAATTACAATGGACAGGTCAATCAGAGATCGCTTCTCCTTGAAACGGCACATTGTTACACCTTAAAACAAAACCATTACAACATTAGAAAATATTATGTTTGCATGCATTAACACATTATAACCGACAACTCATACAGATACATGTGAGGGGGGAACATTTTCATTTTAAACAATTTAAATAACCACAAACACTTAAGTGTGTCCTTACCTGCACCAGGAAGCCCACTTTAAAGCATGACTAGCAGTATTACATACATACGTACATACATACATACATACATACATACATACATATGTATATATATATACTAGGTGTGATATCACTGGTTGGTTTTGTTTGTTTTTGTAATACCCGCATGGTTATTACATAATCACCATCAAGATATTTTATTTCAAGTTCATTAAAAAAATCTTTACAATTTGTTATACCATAAAAGGACAAAAACAACTGAGACGTGAAATATAAAGATTAAGTAGTTATTACATTTTTTACTGATAATGGATTAAATTCTTACATTTCTTACCTTATCCTTTTGTCCTTTTCCCTTTGTTAGCACTGGAGGGTTTGAAATATTTCTTCAGCATTATGATTAGATTCACATCAGGACTTTGTCTTGGCCAACTCTACACATTTATTTTGTCAAATCAGAGACCGGTGGTCTGGTACAGTAGCACCAGACCATCATACTGCTACCAGCATAGTGGAATGGGGTGTTGGATTTATACCAGCTATATGAATACTAATGTATTTATTTTCTCTTATCAATACATAGAATGGGGGGAAAGACCAGCATCGTTACTTGAAACTCTCCCTTTGTTTGTCATTAACTCCTGGAAAGGTTCAGAGCTGTTTCAATGTTTGTATGATATGGTTTCTGCAAATAAAATTGGACAAAAATAAAGGCACTATACAGGTCTTATCACAGCAGGTGATTATGCAACTCTGACGACAGTACTTCTATGTGCACAAGTTGTTAAGGACAAAGAGTGACTGGATAACATGGTAGAACACACACACACACACACACATTCATGCATGAAATGTTTTTTTCTGAAATAGAACACATGCATGCACATGCAGACTTTTAAAATACTTCTACATATTATTATGTAAAATAAACAAATCATAAGATGAATGAAAGAAAATGACATTTTAATAACAAGAACTGCAATTAAACAAAAACTAAAACAGGAATATTATAATCCTGAGAACAACAAAACTGATAATATAACCAAAAGCTACAATATAACAAAAACTGGAAAAACTAAACACAACCAAGACTTAAATAACAGCTGGACCTGGAAATACGAGAACTAGGAAACACGGACAGAGATACAACCAGTTGGGGGGAAATTGTTGTTGAGTATCAAATTGACTCTAATAGAGCCCCCGGGGCTAATCAGCTGACTGGACACCAATCATGGAAGGGGTGTTTCCCTAGCCAAGCTAAATAGTAAGTAAAATGCAATGGCAGTATTGGACGGCAAAGATAAAGTTCTGTGTGGCATAAAAACAATGTAAACAACAGTTCTGTTTCATTCATTAATGAGTTTCGAAAAGAAACTGTTTCAGTGTCTGTTTGATTTAGTGCACAGTGCTCTGTAGTGCCTGCCAGAGGGTAGGAGGTTTAAAAGCTTGTGTCCGGGGTTCAGTAACTGCAGTATAGAACTGCTTTAACAGCTCCGGTGGCAGGTTGTGTTTCCTCAGCTGACACAGAAAGTACATCCTTTGCTGTGCCTTTTTGAGGATGGAGTTGGTTTTGGACTCCCACTTCAGGTCATTGAGAACTGTAGTTCTCCACAATGGACACAGTGCTGTCAGATATTGTGATGGGGAGAAGTGTTGAGGTTTTATTCTTCAAGTCCACTACCATCTCTACAGTCTTTAGCTCTAGGTGGTTCTGACTGCACCAGAGCACCAAACATTCAATTACCTGCCGCTATGCAGACTAATCTCCTGGGTTAATCCAAGGATCATAGAGTCGTCTGCAAATTTAAGGAGCTTAACTGTTGAGTTTGTAGAGGTGTAGTTGTTGTAGTATAGAGAGAAAAGCAGGGAGGAACGAATGCAGCTTTGTGGACCTTATGGCAGAAGTTCTGTTCATCAGTCACACCTGTTGTGCCCGGTCTGCTTTTAATCCATTGACAGATGGCAGGGGGTATAATGGTGAGCTCTGGTATAATGGTGTTAAATGCTGAGATAAAATCCACAAAGATGATTCTTGTATTGGTACTTGGGCTGTCCAGATGTTTGAGGATGTTGTGCAATGGTTTGTTGAGAATTAGGATGATGGTGTTGCGTTTTAAGCAGGATGAGACTAGTTATTTGTTGAAAATCCCTGAGAGGACAGGATACAGTTGGTTTGTACAGGCTATGAGACATGAATACTCCGTTTCCATTGCACCTGTGAATGCTGAAGTTCACCTATTTATTAAGTTTAAAGTTACTCTATATGTCTTTATTCTCTGTAAACTTGCTCTTACAGTTATGTTCTCTTAGGTTTCCTTTAGCTCACAAATATACAGTACTCATGAAAAGTTAGGGATATTTGTCTTTTGGGTACAATTTCCAGATGAACCTAAAATGCACTCTTACCTTTACAGGTGAAATTATTGTAACATTCTCTAAACTTTTGAATACACATGCACAACTGTTTAGTGTTTCAGAACTTTTTGCACAACTTGCTGTTTTAAAACAAGAAACCTAACCATTGTGAGGTCTCAAACAGGATGTTCTCAGACGGAAGTGGTCACTGAGCTCAGAGTGTCATCAGCAGGTTTCAACAGAGCTACAGAGATAATCAGAATCAGACTTTTTACATATATGTATATAAAGCAGCACATAGGCTTAGTGGGTAGCATTGTCACCTCACGGCAAGAAGATCCTGGTTTTGATCTCCAGGTGTGGCGATCTAGGTATCCTTTAGGTACTCCAGTTTCCTCACACAGTTCAAAACATGCCACCAGATTAACTGGGGGCACGTAATTGCCCTGTAGGTACATAGCCCCGGCATCATGGTGCTACAGGAAGGGCATGTGTGGACTCTGAAGGACCAACCCCACAATCGAACACAGTTGCTGACTGCTGAATTTACACTGATCTTTATTAGTTTTACTTGCATGTTATGTACTTTCACAAATGATCAGCTATACTTCTTATGCATATGCAATACTGTCACAGTGTAGAAATAATCCCAAACTTTTAATACTTAAACAATTGTTGAGGTTAGTTTGGCCTGTTTTTCAGATAATTTTCAAATAATAGCACACAGTATAAATGATGTGACACCTTCAATATTTTATTAACAGTGGATTTAGACGGAAAGAGTAATTGTGAAGTTCACCAAGTTCATTTTTCGTCTGCACTCTATTTTGACTAAGTAGTGGATCTAAATCTAATCAGATTATTTGACACAACAGGTTGCTGCACATCTTAGCTACAGTTGTGACATTGACATTGTAGTGATATGTGACAAAACAAATGCCTGAGAAGGTCAAGCCATGAAATCTAAATGAAAAAGAAAAAAAGCTGCTCTTTACTGCTGGGGCTCAATTTATAGAAAATATAATACACTACTGTCAGCTCTGGTTCTTAAACCCAACAAGAAGTTTAAAGAGATTTATTTATTCACTGACAGCATGTTCTGTTTTCAGTTATTATGTAAAAAAAGTTAAAAGATAAGCATATGTGACAAATTATCAATATATTTAAAAAGAAATAGATAAAAAATAATGCATGTCAACCAGGATTTTTTAAATTAGCGGTATATATGGAAATGTGGTATATATGCAAATGACATGTATTTTTATAAACTACAGAATATGCAACTATTTGGCAAATTATAATAGTCTATTAACAAGCAAATTACAAGTTCATGTTTGATATGTTTAGTCTTTTGTGTAATCTGTTTAAGCAGTTTTGAATAATTACCTCAAAACCATAAATAGTCTGATAGCAATATGCCAGTAATTCACCTAAACACACCTCATTTTGAGGTGATAACTGATTGTTCAATTCTCAAAAACAAGTTAATATATTTCAGTATAGTCTAACTTAACCATTGATTACAAACTATAATGATTCCAATAATAGAAACACAACAAACAACACTGACAGGTATTCGATTACACCACCATGACATTTTGAACATCCTAATAATGGTATTGTGACAGGACAGTTTTTGTCCTTATAGCACTGACATGTAAACTTGTCTTCCCAGGCCTGGAGGTCACTGAATGAAGGTTTACCCATGACTTTATACAAGCCAGAACTTCTTTGTATGTTGAAGCTGTTACGGCTGAGATGAAGGTAGTCATTGGAATTATAATCTTTACGTACACATCGCCCATTCCCATGGCAGAGAAATTTGCTGCACAGCTGGACCGCAGTTGTAACATTGACAATGTACCGATTTAGAGTCTCAGACAAGTACATAGAGAGGGTTGTGCAAGAGGCCTGAAATAAAAGAAATTCAGCGTTATTTGAGTAAGTTACAAATGCTTGTTCCTTGCAAAGAATGGGTAGAAACGTTTTTGTGTATACACATGGTAAATTATGTGGACCCTTGATAGTTAATATAGAAAGCCTATATCTTCAGAAGTAAGTGGATATTTCTAATCAGTAATGTTCAGATTCTTAACATTGTACAGGATGCCAAGGTCTTTGTACCCTTTACACTAAGCATGGTGATAATAGCATTTCTGATCTGTTCAGTCAGCTCTTATCTTTGCTATTTGACAGGAAATCAAATGACCTTTAAGGCATTACAGCCATTTGTCTGATTGTGACTTTTGTTCAAACACCATTAATCCTGCCCAGACTTTTTTTTTTCCTGTTAAGTGTTTATTTTATTTTGGTGATCCTCAATATGCATGAACAAGCTGACCAAGCTGAATACACCCAAGCTGTACTTAAAAAAGTTTTTGTTTAAATGTATGAATTCAGTCAAATGTTTAGCCTTTATGTCTTTATTACACACAGCATTTTAATGTTTTTATAATGTGCTGTGATAACTGTAATTTCAGATTAATGTTGAAATGTGTTTGAACTGTTTCACCTCTTAAGTTCAATGCAATGCATTTTAAAATAAGAATTAGCAGGTGTAATTGATTTATTTACTTTCAATTTGGTTACTTTCAATTTGGAATTTAAAGATGGCAAATGACTGCATCAGCTAGTTAAGTCTGTACCATGATTTAAAACTGTCTAAAACTGTACACTTTTGCACATTTGTGTCAATTCACCTTATCATTAAAGTCATAACTGGATCCCCACAGCACACATCCAGCAGCCCCCAGTGCTGCACTCTCACCAATACTCCGGACCAGGTCTGCCTAAAGATCAAGTGTGTAAGTTTGTATAAGCATGTATGTTTAATATAGCTTGATTGATAAAATACTCTTGTACTATTTGCTCTATAAAAAATCTCTTGCCTGTTGCATGTGTTGCTTTTGGTCCCGCAAAAGAAGTCGCAGATATAAATAAATAGGAGCAGTGTAAGGGTGCTTGGGCAAAGCTGCTACTCGCAATGCCTCTAGCATCTGGTTTCGAACAAAGAGAGCAGCTTTATGACTCCCACTAATAGAGGATGGCAGGTATGCTGATGGAAAAAGAGCAGTGCTTGTGTCCCAAAGCCAGAACAGTTCAGTGTTTAACTGGGTTGCATTTTGAGGGCATCTCCCGGTATAGTTTGGGTTTTCAAAATCATAATTATAACAGTCAGGAAACAAGTAATAACCCCACATGTTTAGAGGCCTCTCTGAAATGCCTAACTTCAGTGTCTCTTCCATGAAACTTCGGGCAGCTTTCTCAAACTGCTTCTTTGCCTTGACTGTTGCTTGCTTGCGTGTTAAGGGAGGCTCCAGCTGTAAAGTATAGTTAATGGACAGGTCTTTATAGATTGCTCTGAAATCTGTATTTTGGTCAAATAAGGGAGACCACTCCTCCCAATCAAGGACAACCAGTCCAGGTAAAGAGGGATTAATGAACTGGGTAAACTCTTCTTTGGCTTTTAGCAGACTGGCAGTTAGGTTGCTAGTTTGTGGAACTGCACCATTGTGCTTTGTCAGAGTTTCAAGTTCTATGTAAGGAAAGAGTCCTAGTCGTTTTTTGTAGAAAAGGGTTAGGGTTTGGTTCCGGACTTTGGCTGGTGTGGTGACAGCCTGGAACACTGTCAAGTCCAAAGAAATCTTCAGCTGTTGGCATTTGGAGATGGGAGAGTTCCATATAACCACAAATGGCTTTCCATTCGCAATTGGTTCTGCAGTTTGAGGAAGGGCTGCTGCCAAATACCTCCCAACCAGATGCAATAGGACAAAGATCGAGTACAGGTGTATGTTTCTTTGACTAAGCATTGTAGTGCCACCAGTTATTTGTGTCTAGAAGGAAAAATAACACATATATTAGACCTTAACTAAGAAACATTTCACCATAACACACTGCAAAACACAACACGGTAAAGTCTACGATTACAGATTTGTCAGAGCATTGTTATGTTCTTTGTTGATCCGTTTCTTGCACTCGAAAAAGAGAGATAAATATGATTTGATGATGATCAGTGATTTAGAAAAGTTATCTTTACAGTTAGGTCAAACCTAATACAGGAATTCCAGTGGAATAGGACAATACTAAATATAGTATTTGACTAAGTTTTCACCTTTTAACAGTATTTAATTTTATTTAAACATCTATGTTTTGACTGCTTTATTGGTCTGGGTCACCTGGAATCGTTGGATACATGCAGTCATCTATTGCAGGGCCTAGACTACTAACCACATTTCCAGAAAAGTTGGAACACCTTCTATAACCATAGTAAAATTACAATTTGTAATTTATTAGTTACATCAAACCTTTATTAATGAGATCAATGAACATAAAAAGATTAATAATGTTTTTAAAGATTAACTGGTTATTAATTGCATTTAGTTAAATCAAGTTACATTTCGAAATTGATGCCTGCAGCATACTAAAATAGTGGTGGGATATAATTTCCACTGTTGAAACTCCTGGCATTGTCCTGTTAAGGCAGACATTAAACGCTTGAGAAGACACATTATGCTAATGAGAGCATATGTCTCTTCCAGATACCAATTGGAGTTTCCACATCAGAGGTAACTTCAGATGCACTTTTCAGTCTGGATGGTCTGTTTCATCCTTGGCACATAAAATCTGACAACTGCTTTTCCCCAAAATGTAAACATCGACTCGTCTGACCACAACCGACTTTTATACACAGTCCTGAGGACTTCTTGAGTTACCACTTAAACTGTTTATTGTGGAACCTTCCAGTGCAGCATTGCTTATACAACCTTGGTTCTGTTTTGTCTTTTAAAATTTCATTAGTGTGTTGCAGGCTACACATTCCATTGTTTTTATTGTTATATACTGAAAAATTGTCAGTTATGATATAACAAATGTTTACTTTGTCCTTTATCTGTTGCATTTTTTTAACTTTTTTTTATTTTATACTGTTCTGATAATTCTTTCATTTTATTGAAGAAAATCACATTTCATCTGAAAATGTTTATCTCCCTTGACAAATCTGTCATCATGATTGATAATGATCAGGTTCTTGCAGTCATCTCTAGTCATGTCATGGCATATTTTCTGATAACAGCAGAATGCAAAAATAGCCATAATGTGTACTACAGCCTGGTGGCTTACAATACTGGTCTAATAAAACTAGCATGCATGAATTGAAAACACTGCACACAATATTACTGTTGTAATGATGTTCCTATTTTAAGTCCTAACTTGCTATGTAATATCAATACTTATCTGCAACAAATAGGTGCACAAAGAGGTGTGAGATGCACATACAAGATTTGATTTGATTATATGATTTGTGGTGCCCTCACCAAAATCTATACCTACTATATTTATGAAATATCAGCAAATGAGTCACATAAGAAGTGTGCATTGCATAAAAATACCAGTTTATTCATCAACAATGTATTTAAGTGCGTTCAGTCAAATAAAATATGTTTTATCTAAGTCAAGTTTCACAATGCATAGTATATGCTTGAAGTGGAACATGTTGCAAGTTGAAATGTACTCAAACTGAGGTATCCATAACACCTCTCTGTGTTCTTTCACTACTACAGAAATACAAAACAATGTACCTGATTGTTTTATTTACCGACAGTACGATGTTTTACTGTAAAACACAACATTGCTTTACAATTTTATTACTAAAAAGTGTAATGTTTGTGTATGTGGTATTGACATGCAGTGTATGCTTTTCATAACATTCAAAAACTATGGAATATTTTTTTTGTTTGTTTAAAATATAATATAGCTTTACAATACATTTCTCATAGTGCTCTGATTTTTGTCATTATTTGACTATATGTCACTATATGTAACTTATAATCGTTTTGATCATGTGGTTATTTAATGTATTACATTCTAATATTTAACACTAACTTTTCTCATGGGGAACCATGTACAACAGTTAAAGTAAACAAAATCCAAATATTAGACCAATATATGATCATTT
>JAYDZF010000001.1:14164112-14175483 GCA_034509105.1 Microcambeva barbata
GTGCTCACTGCCCCCTAGTGTTCACTAGTGTGTATGTGTGTGTTTCACTGCACGGATTGGGTTAAAATGCGGAGAATAAAATTTCACTGCAAAGTGATGAAGTATCTATCTATCTATCTAATGCTACACAGCTGTTTAGTTCAAATCCCTGAAATTCACTTTTTTCACCAAACATTTAAGTGATTGCCAATCATGATCATACTTTCAACCAAATTTATTCCTTGATATTAAAATTTTGCCACTGCCCTTTCACTTTTTAATAATGCATTGGACAGTTCTTAACTTTAGTAGTTTAAGCAATCTTCTTAGATGCTTTCTAAGAATAATGAGATAAGATTTCCATCTTATCCACGACCACAGGATGAGAAGCTGCTTACTGCATCAGTTAGGGTTAAAGAACTGGTTGCCAGCTGAAACATAATAATAATCATAATAACCCAATGGGATGCTTTCACCTATTTGCTTTGCTTTGAAATTGACTGTTTCCAGTTATTGAGTTCAGGGGTTTCAACCACAACAGTGACTTACTAGTTGAATAAATCATTGATATAAAGGAAATATATATATATAACTTTATGACCGAATAGGCACAAATTCCAAAATACATCATTTATATACTTCTAAGAAGCTTTCAGGTCCACATAGAGTGTATTATATAGGTGTTTAGTTTCCGTATAATTGTTCTCCTGAGCACAAGCAAGCTTCATAAAGAAAGTGTGAAGAACGCCGAAGACCTGTATTGATCATCTTTGGGATAAATTGGAACATTCATTGTGAGACAGTTCCTGTTATCATACTGGTTGACTTTTGAAATGCTCTTTGAGTTTTTACCAGACACATATTAATAGCCAAATAAGATAAGCTTGTGGTCAAGTGTCTGCATACTTTTGGTAATATAGTGTAAAGGTTTTTTTTATATTTTCATTTTTACAGCAACAGTACCATTCGAAAATCGATGTTTTGATTGATGAAACCTTTAAAGAAATGATCTCCTGTCTTGTTTCAAAGGTACATTTTGTTTATTATACAAATAATGTCACCCACTTATTATAGTATTAGATTGCTGTTAGATTACCATTTGTAATCTTTCTGACACATTAACAGTGAAGCCACAATTTATGTGATCTTACACAAGGTGCATTTAGTTAAAGTACATTGACTGAATGAATATACTGTAATATAGGAATAAATGCTATGCTAGCAGGGGGCTGATAGCGTTTTAATTTGGAGTTGCTGTTACTCATTTTTTATATTACTAAACATTCTCTGAAGCTGCTAGGGTATCTGCGTATGCTATTTAAATGTGTTTACATTATTGCATCCATGACATTTGCCATCTTCTGCGTTTGCAGTTTGTGGTGGTTTTAGATGGTGTGCTGTCCAAGCTGTCACGATATGATGAAGGAACGTTCTTTTCTTCAATACTTTCTTTTACTGTAAGTGTTTTCCTCTTCTGTCAAGTGCCTAAAATCAGAAAGTATATCGAAATAGGATTATAAAGTTTATTGAAACCTTCTCTTTAAGGTAAAAGCAGCAGCCAAGTATGTGGACGTCCCAGTAAGTGTTACTCAGCTTAGACCTGTTTGGAATACTGTCTGCATGAAGCTGTGATGTCTGTTTTGTGACTGTGAACAGCTTATTTTATGTAGCACATACACGTGTGCCCATTTTTGTGTTTGCCAGGATTTATTTTAGTGTAAACGGTGGTTTCCAACTTTGCAGTGTTTCGGTCCAGCAATTTAGCTTGTCCTCTCATTATATAAGTGCTTATTTCAATATTACTTTCCTTCTGTATAATTCATAGTGATCCTTGGACACCAATCTCTCCTTTATTAGGTGTTTATCTATTCTGTGATCAAAAGTTGAAACGTACAAACGTGGTGACATAACTGTTAGACAACTGTAAGGCCCTTCTATAGTAGGCTACATTAAGTACAGTAACAGTAAACTGGTTGCATGACATGGGGAGAACATGTAAACTCCACATAGAAAGGATCTGGGCTACCCCGTCTGGGGATTGAAGCCATGACCTTGCTTTGAGGAGACGGTGCCACTCAAAACCTGTATCAAAATAATAGCCAAAAAATGGTGTAAGATGGTTTGTTTCTTGTTGGTACACAAAATCACAGCCTTTATATTAGATTGTATGCTTTGAACCCACTTTTAATATCGAGTTTCAGGGTCTCTTCAACTATTATAACATTTGCTTATAACATTTTGACTTTAAGCTTAACATTCGCTTATAACTTTTTTTTCAAGAGTAACAATGTCAAAATTAAGCATCAGGGCTTCAGAAATTGTTATTATTTCTAACTCTAGACAACAGCTTTAATGCTTTAAGTACCTAATCCTGATTAGGTTTTGTTCGTTGCATGAGTTCTGTTGGCAGTTTAATTTCCTTTGTGTCAGATTACAATGTTCCACTTTGTGCTTTTCTGCGATGAGAACCCAGCACTCTGTAAGCCCATTTCACTAGCATGCTGGGCGAAAGAGAGCCTGGCTGCAGTCTGGCCTTTGGCACTGAACATTTCTGGGCCTTTGTCATGAAATTTTAAGCTCTTCTGCTCTTTTGTAAGGGCTGCCATTCACAGGCTGGGATATTCTGGCAAGGTGAGACCTACTGGTAGCTCACTTAAACACATTTAGCCACACATTCACACCCTTACCAACACATGCTTTGGTTTAAAGCTGATGTTCTCACATACACATTAACACTCCATCACCAAACTGTTTACCCTAAACGTACTTTTCATACATGCCATGCAAACACTGCTAAATCTTACTCTCGTTTAGTTTCTCTTTCTCACACACACACACAGTGAATCAGGCTCTTGCACGCAGTGATACACCTGCACCTGGGCAGTGAATAAAACAGTGGCAGGAAGCCAGAGCAGCAGCTCTGTATAATTACAGCGTATTTGTCTCTGCTTCCCTTTCTCAACTATTTCCCATTCCCATTGCTTATCCCCTCAGCTTAACCAGTCATTAACCTGGCCTTAATCGCACCATCCCACACCTCTCTATTGATTGAGTCACACAGTGCCTTACTGCCCCGCACCCCTGCCTGTCCCTAGCTGCTTTCTCATTGTTCTCACTCCTGCAGCTCAAATGCCCTTACCTCCTCTCCTGTTGGTCTACATGCGAGTTTGTGGGAATGGTGGAAACAGGGCTTTGCTGACAGCTATGTGCTTGGGTGTATGCTTGTTTGAGCTTGCATGGATGTGTGTGTCTGATGAAGTCAAAACCAGTCATATTACAGATTTGGTTTAAAAGTGACTTATTGTTATCATTTTTATAATTTAATTTTAAGCCATAACCATTATGTTATTTGTGTAATATCTTATTGCCAGCATAACTGCTTCGAGACTCTAGTGCATCTTATAGTTCTGTATGAGAAAATCTAAGCAAACTCTTCAATAATGAATCTCCCCAGGTTCCCAGTTCATGCCCTGTTTAGCTCTCCTGTAGATTTTTAACAGGGGTTACATTGATGGTATGTTAACAAGGTTGATGGTATGCTTTTAACAAGGTTAACATGGTCTAGGGATTAGGTTCCTTTCTATATAAGCATATTTTTTCTCACTGTTTCCAACCCATTTCCAGTTCAAGTAGTACCCAGTGTAGATAGTTTTTATTCAGAACAGAAAGCTAAAATGCTTGACAAGCATAGTTTGATGGCATTCATTTTAAATTTAGATGTGATCTTGAGTTTTTCTGCCTCTGAAACCATGTTTGTGTGCGTGGGAGCAAAATACATGAGCATCACTTTCAGGCAGACTACTTCATGCTCTGTTATTCCCTTAACAGAATATGAAGGACAGTTTGGCCTAATGAAAATGGTGTATGATCATTTAAATAAATTAATGTACTACAAGTGAAGAACCTAAAAACTGTAAAGGTTCAATTGGGAGTTAGTGTTTTGTTAAATATATTATTTGAGGGAGTTTATTAAGTTTTTTTAGAATTGTGTTCAAATATGTAGAACATCTTTCCCCATACTTTTCATATGTAATGTGTTCTCTAGACCAAGGGATTGTATATTATACTGTAAGTGACTTTGGATGAAGGGGTCTGCTAAATGCTGAAAATGTAAATGTGTGAAACTTAAATTTGGCCCACAGTGTAATTATATGCTTGAGAAAATATCAACTGGCCCACCAGGTAAACACTGTAGCTCAGGTGTAAACTGATGTTTTCTGTATGCCTTTAGTTCACATGTGATAACAGTAGTAAGCTTTGCAGTTGAAGTCCACATGAAAAGGTTCATCATTATATTTGATAAAAAGGAAAAAACTTCCTCAACTCTAGACATTTTACCAATAAATATCAAGGTTGGGCTGTAACTTTGTCAATGCTTTTAATTTTGGCCCACTGGGTGTTTGGGTGTGTTTGAAAACGTAGTGAGCTGTCCTGCTTTCTTAAAGCCTACATAGGCAGCTATCTGGAGAGGGTTCTAAAAAGTGAGATGCGGTGGCACAACACGTTTTCATGTCATGTCATGCTAATGTCTCTCTGCATGCACCGAAAATACTTCACTTTAACCACTTATCCTAATTAGGGTCAGGTAGGGGTGCTGGAGCCTAAGGCACATAGTAACATTTTTGATGGGGCACACTAAGGACACATCAGTTGCTTACTTGTTGTACACTAAATATACCATTTGATTTATACCATTAGTCATCTAGGACTTCAAACCGACTTCCTTTCTGGAGCATGCACAGAGGATGATGTAAAATGCTGCCTATGTAGAGGGCACTTTAGGTTTTCAAACACACCAACACAGTGCAAGTAGCACAATTCTGCAGACTGTTTATATGATGGTTTATGCCTTGTGGGTAGAGCTTTGGGCTTTCAACCAGAGATTGGCAATTCAAATCCAGGCTCTGCTATGCAGCCACTGTTGGGATTTTGGAGCAAGACCCTTAACCCTCACTGCTCCAGGGGTGCTGTACAATGGCTTACCCTGCGCTCTGACCCCGGCTTCCAAACAAGCTGGCATATGTGAAGAATTTTTTTTTGTTGTACTGTACACCTGT
Source organism: Microcambeva barbata (assembly GCA_034509105.1). NCBI lineage: Eukaryota > Metazoa > Chordata > Actinopteri > Siluriformes > Trichomycteridae > Microcambeva > Microcambeva barbata. The sequence goes on from JAYDZF010000001.1 coordinate 14,169,149, forward strand.
ATATGTGTAGTGACTATTCTCTATTCTATATGACATGATATGTTAATGCAATGTGTAAGCACTAGGGATAAAACACAGACCTTGATCTATTTCTGTTATGTTTTTACATTCACTTGTTATTGTCAAATAAAGGAGACAAATGATGTGATGTATTTATGTATCGGGGAAAAAATAACATGACAACTGAAGTTGTTTTTTCTTTTGTTTTATTGCTTGGTTTTAATTGAGTTGCACTTCAGATATTAAACATAATTCTTATTCTAAAAGTGATTTATTTTTCACACGATATTCTATGAAATGTGTGAGCGTGGATACTGTAGACACACATGAATGCGAACTTGATACCGCCTTTATACTTTATACCTACTGAACATGACTTGTGAACTGGTCCTTCAGGACACAAGTTACATTTGGTGCGTTCATGTGTAAGATGTTCCTGAATGAATCCTTTCATTATTAAGGTTAATCGGAAATGTAGGTACTGTGCCCATACAAACCTCTGGTTCTGTAAGCTCTTAATGCCATGCTGCCATGCTGTAACACACAAACATACCAGCTGTCAAGCATCTTAGCAATGAAAGCTGAACAGAGGAGTGTCATTCTAATATCTGATGTCTAGTTGTTCTGCCATTCTCCACTGAAAGTCCAGGAGGGAATTTCCACTTCTGTGCAGTTCTGGCGTCTCCCACCACAATGAAGGAGGAAGCGTAGCGTGATAAGGAGCTGTGCTCTACCCGCAGGCTGTCACCCCTTGAGAAATGGGTGTGAAAGGTGTCAAAGCAATTACAGTAGTATTAGAGCGTTTTCTTCCTCCTGCGCTTCCAGTGTGAATTGCAATGTTTTTTTTTCTTTATTTGTTACTCATGTAAGCTGAGAAGATCGCTTTGACATTGTGCAAGTGTTACAGGGGAATATCAATCAGTTATTGTTTTTACTCTGGATTTACTTTGGACAGTGTTTTATGGGTGGCTATTGTGAGTTTGGACATGAAGGATCAGTTGATGGGTTTAAAGTTTTTTTAATATCATTTTACACAGCTGAACACCACTATGAATTCAAATGAATACTTGATATGTGACATGTTTATTGTTTGTTTTATTTTATTTCTATCAAATGAGCTTTCATCTGTTTCTCACTTCTCTCTCTTTCTCAGAAACCTGGCATGGATCTAGCAGACACCTACATTACATTTGTGCGGCAGAATCAGGACATCCTCAGAGACCGTATGAGTGATGAAATGTACACAGAGAAAATCTTTGATGTAAGTGCCTGCATGGCTTTTTAAATATGCCATCAAAACTTTCTATCTAAAACAGCTTTATTTCTTTACTTGGACTATTCTGAAAATGAAAACTCCAGAGTCTTATCCAGCATATCTGAATGAGTATATATGTGTATAATGTAAATGTGTTTTTTTAACAATTTTCTATCAGTTGTGCAAGTTAAAGGTTGATTGGATCAAGCTGCTCCTCTAAAGATTTTGTAATAATGTTTAAAATATATATTAAACAAAAAGGCGAGGGATGCAGTTGTGTTTCCTCTAGCTCTGTAAAGCAACATTTTTAAATGAACTTTTTTACCTGTTTTCAGCCTGATACCCTTTTCTTATTCTCTGTGTGTGTGTATGGCTGTATGGCTCCCTGCTTTGGGCCCCTCTGCCTCCCAGACTCTGCATTGTACAACAGAATGGGAAGGAGGTGTGAAAAGTTTTTGGGGGTGGAGGCAATAAGGCCTCTCTAAGAGCACTCATCGGCCCATTATGACCATTTTCAGTGTCTTAGAACTCAGTCCGGGCTCTTATTGGCCTGCTTATACACGATGGGCTCATGTGTGTGTGAATGTTTGTTTCTGGGAGATTTTTTTTCTCTCCAATTACTGTTGAACATTTTGGTATTTAAGCAAATTCAAATTCTGATTGTGAATGTAGATTTTTTTGGGTAATGAATTCATGTACATGCACAGAAAATTGAAAAATAAGCACCTTGCTTGTGTAAAAATACCAAATCATCTTTAAATTATCTGCACTTAAATTCCTCTTGAAGTTCCATTTAATAAGGGTTAATTACTAAGTGTTGTGGAATAAACAGATGATTTTCACTAACCAGTTGCAGCTTGTAGGATGGCTGAAGCCATTCTCTGTAAACAAGCATTGGTGGTGTTTACTTGTTACAAATTAGTATTTTACATTATTATTATTTTTAACACTGATTTATATTCATCTTCTGTCTTCATTGGCTTATTTATAACATAGTAAAGTTGGCCTTCATTGTCTTTCCTGTGTATTTTAATAGTGGAAGAAAACATTTCAAGGTCAGTGTTCAGTTTTTAATTCACTTCTAATGTAAGATCAGGCCCACGGATTTGAAAATCAAAACTGACTTTACAGACTTTTGAGGCTTCAGGTCTCAGTAGCACATCTTTAGATTGTGTTTGAAAACTTTATGTGCAGAGCCAGATTGGAGAGATGCTGTGTGTGGGGCTCTCCTGTTTATTTGCCAGGCCTGTGTTGGGGTCAGAGAGCAGCGGTGAGGAGACAGGCACACCGAAAGCTTAATGGGCCTCACTCACACTCCCCATTCTTCCTAATGTGTCGCACACTCACCCAGTCATGCACGTGGGGAGGAAACCAGGAGCAGAGTCTCACTATGTTACCGCTCGCCCTTCCTTATCAAACAGCCTGCCAGGGAAAGAGTGAATCTACAGCAATGTGCTTGCATGTATTGTAATTCTGTTTTGTTGTTTTCTTCTGTGTGTATGGGTGGACTGATATCCAGCTTCTTAATAAGTCTGAGTTTGTGTGAACATATATGGAGATGAGAGCCAATATGTAGTACTGGTTATGTAGCTGCTTTATGGAAATCATGCTGTGCATGCCCTTTCAGACAGCAACAAATCAGCACTATTAAGTGTATGATGAGGTCTGCATGGCAAGGGGCCAGAGTCTTGTGCTTGGTCACGGGTTCCAGACATGCCCTTCACTGCCTCCTTAATGATAAAGACAAGAGGCTATTTAAGTGTGTGATTACAGCTTCACAGGAAGGAAATGCTCTAGGTAATGTGTTAGTGTTGTAGTAATATGAAGAAATGCAGCTCGCTCCCCCTCACCTGCAAAAAAATTAGTGTCTCATCACCTTGTTCCTCTGTTTCTGTCTCTCGACTAAGTACCTCAATTAAGGAGAACTCTTGCTTTTTTATTTGGTCTGCAGTCAATTAAATGTAGAAGGTGGTATTGCTGATTACCTCAGAGATGAGGGCCAGCAGCATTTATAATCGTCTATGAATGACTTACTGTTTTGGATATGAAAAGAAAAATGATGGTTGAACCTAAATAGTTTTATATATAGCAGGAGCATTGCTAACATTTCTGGGCATTGGCTTTATTTGATGGAAAGAAAAAATGTTTTCATGATTGATCTTTTAAAAAAGTAAAGCAATAATCAGAAATTTAAGTTGTTCTGTCTGTGTTTCAGTGTTAAACAATCATTTTTATGAGTGAATTGGAAAGTTAATTGTATTGGAGTGTATGTGGAAAAGTGCTTTTAATCTTTAAGTTGAACCAAAAGTGCTATTTGGTGCTTGAAATTCCTGTTTTCTTTGTAGCAATTAGCTTTTTTTTATATGTTACACAGTATAGAGTATATTTGAGTCTTCATTTAACACTAGAACTACCAGACCTCTGCCATTTGGCAGTTATACCTTTATGGTAATATTTGTTTTCATGGATTTTAATGCTAAATTATTATGAACAATGTAATTTTGTAAATATTAAGGTAAGTTCAGCTAAATGTACTTGCAGGACAACAACACAGGGAGATTAAAAAGAAGGCTACACTCGCCCGTGTGCATTCACTTCGCTAATGTAAAGGCATAAAATAGATGTATTTCCAAATCTTAACCAATAATGACTCTTAATACTAAACACAACCATTCTGAAGGGTCACTGTAAAGGTAACTTACTTATTTACAAAAGGAAGTGAGATTAATAGTATCTGAACTCTGCAATTTCCATGCTGTAACTCATTTGCTCCCGTATCACCCACTGATTGGTTAGTAAGACAGCTTGACACTCCATTATTGATTCTACTGGACAGAGTGTCAGGGGGCCGGCAAAAACACTGCCATTACAATGTTTTGGCGGCAAATGTTGGGGTTTAACTGGTAAAAATTGGAATTTACAGACATTTTCAGTTAAGGAGGTTAACTAGCTATGATAATAGCTCAGATCTTGTATCATCCATGATTGTAAAATTGCAACAATTAGTGTCCTCATTTCCCAAACAAACAAAAAGTCATTTGGGTAAAATAACACAGTGTTAAACCTGCCATAGTTCCAACTGAAAAGTTTTTAAACATTTTTACCTTTTAAAAATAAGTATTTAAAGTCAGTCAGTTAAAATATTAAAGGTCAGACATTTGGATGGCACGGTGGTAGAAATGCTAACCACCAGTGCTGAAATCTCAAGCACGCGAGTTTGACTCTGAAAACTCTGGTAATGGCCAGATTATCCCTTACATTACCTTACAGCTTCTGCTGGCTGATCAATGGTACCTGCACAATAAAATTGTGGATACAGGAGATTGGAGCATAACTTATTATTGCTATCCCTATGAGCCCGACTTCTGCAGGTGAAAAGAGGTGGTCTGTACTGCTTCATCTCTTCTAGATCAGAAGTGCAGGTATGCATCAGTAAAGAGCAAAAATCAAACCAAGTGATTTGCTATAAAGCAAGAATGCAATCGAGGTCATTTTCTTTACTTTTGTTCTATCAGGTTTGCATTTGTTTTTGTTCTTTTTTTCACCACCCTCTTCTTGAGCCTAGAACTACACTATGCTGTGCACTTTAAGAAGCCCTAGTTGTTTACATGAGAATTTGAGTTCCTGAAGCCTTTCTCTTCGCTCAAACCAGTCGATTATTCTCCCCTGACCTTTTTCATTAACCTTGCATTTCACCCAAAATTCAATTTCTATATACTGTGTAAACTCTGAAAATTGACATAGTTGGAAAATTCCAGAGATCAAAAGTCTCTATACTTTGGAACCAAGTGCCTTAATAACATTTAACCCCTATTTTTGATAAGAACAGTAACTAAAGCTTTTCATGTGCTCCTGTACATTTTATACACAATTGAGCAGGTATACAGATACAGTTCCTATTGAGGTTGCCAATCAGTACTACATATTTGGAAGATCACTTGTCAAATGTTCTAAAGTTCAGCAGTCAAGCAATTTGGCAGCATTTGGGTGGATCTAGCAAGTGTACATTTTATCCTGAAAGATGATGTGTTAGAAGCAGGAAAATAGGCAAGTGTAACCAATTGTGTTTTAAAAAAATACCACTGTAAGATAATATTTGGATAAAATATAACATAATGGGATGTTTAATGTGAAAGCTTACAAGTCACAGGATTAGAATTCTATGACATTATAGGTCAGAACAAACTTAATGACACTGATGGACCTTGTTTTGTTATACTGGCATGAGCTTTTTTTAATGGGTGCTAATTTGGGATACTTAGGACTTTTATATGCATGTAGACTTTATTGCACTTTTCACAGTGTTTTATTGAAGAGAGAGAAAGCATCAGAATGAAGCGTGGCCATTATTCATCTGACCCGTGCAGCCACAGTAAGAGTTTCAGTGAGTTTGATGAGGGTCAGATTGTTTTGGCTAGATGACTGGGTCAGAGCATCTCCAAACCACAGCTCCACAGCATGTTCCTGTTGTGTAGCAATCAGTTTCTATCAAAAGTGGTCCAAAGAAGGAACAATGGTATACCAACTTGAGGAGTACTCATTGATATGTGTGGGTAATAAGGCAATTACAGTGTTTTTATCATAGAAATCATAACTGCTGCTCACCTTACCTTACAGATGTAATGTATCCATGTAATCCACTTGTCTGTCTTCTTTTAGACCATTTCATATATACATGTAGTAGAGAAGTCTAAACCTATAAATATTTAGTTACGTGGGTAGCACTGTCACCTCACAGCAAGAAGGTCCTGGGTTCGATCCCAGGTTGGGCGATCTAGGTCTTTTCTGTGTGGAGTTTGCATGTTCTCCCCGTGTTCGTGTGGGTTTCCTCCAGGTTTTCCAGCTTCCTCCCACAGTCCAAAGACATGCTACTAGGTTGATGGAATACACTGAATTATCCTGTGGGTACCTGCGATCAAGAGTGTTACCTTGTGCCTTGCAGCTGGAATAGGGACGGTGGTAGCCTAGTAGGTAAAGCTTTGGGCTATCAACCAGAGATTGGCGGTTCAAATCCCGGTTCTGCTAGTCTGCCACTGTTGGGTCCTTGAGCAAGACCCTTAACCCTTACTGCTCCAGGGGC
>JAYDZF010000001.1:14235537-14245718 GCA_034509105.1 Microcambeva barbata
TTTTAATTTTGAAAAGTCAAAAAAGCCGTTCACTATTACTTTTGACCTTGTTTTTATGTTTAGATTATAATATTATATAACATTATAACATAACATTATAATATTATAACTTAAATACCCTGAGAAAGTTATAGTCTACTCGTGCAGTTTTTTAAACCTTGTCCCATCCCCGCTGTGTCTTTCATTTATGTTCCTTTATACCCAATAATGATCCTATCACCTATGGAAAGTTCCAAAACACTTTCCAAGTCAGTTATTGAAGTACTGAAATTTGCTACATAAATACATTAATTTACTTAACATTAGTGTATATTAGTGTATATATACAAATATCAATAAAATGAATCATATTTGTGATGTTTTAAAACCAGATACATGTTTAATCAATTTATAAAGCACTGCTCCTGACTGCAAGTGACTTACTATTCAAACCCTTTGGAATTGGGGTTGAATATTTTATTAAAGATTTGAAAACAGCTACCAAGCTTGTATACACTAGCCTCTGGGTAATGTTTCTTTTTGACTATTCAAGATAATGTGACAATCTGACTTTCTTGAAAGAACAGCCCTCCTTAGGTTAACAGCTGCAGTTTCTGCAAAGTTGTACAACTCAATAAGGTATTTAATACCTATTTCAAGTCTAACTTGTGAATGATCAATAATTATAAGGTTTAATTCTAACACTGTGTTGTTTGCTTGTAGGGAGAGTTTTAGTTTAGAGCACAGATTGTCTTGAATTTTTTTTACTTGGATGAAGATCAAACCAGATTTGGAGAGTAATTAAAAAATCTATTGAAGTTTTTCTGTCATCCTTAGAGACCATGACGTACTAACGCATGACTTTAAAAAAATGATTGTGTATTAGAGATTTCTTTAAAAATAAACTGTTTATCAATGAAAAAAGAAGTTGATGCAGATCCAGTTGATAGTTCAGTTGATGAAGAAGGTTTTGAATTTTACCTTCCATGGGTTCTTCTTTTGACTCTCTAGCAGTATGCTCTGGGATACTGAAATCAGAGGAAGTCTCATTATCTGTAAGGCTCTCTCCTGATCCGCTCTGCTCCTCTACCCCTCCAAGGGCCCAGGGTGGACTGGGATGAACGGGGATGACATTTGTGGTTGCCTCACTCTCTGTCACATTTTCACTCTCAAAGTAAAAAGATGAGGAGTGCTCCTCCAACACAGGATCTTCCACCAGTGCCTCAGTTGTGAACATAGTAGGTGAAGGCGGAGTCGGACCTTCATCTCCTGAGGCTCCAAAGAGCTGTTCCCAATCTAGATCCACAATCCAGCCAGAGGCACTGCTGTCCGGCAATCCATCCGCTGAGTGTGAAATTAAGGTCTCGAGAGTGGATGTGGGCAACTCAGTGGGAGGCTCCAAGGGACTAGATGCTCCCTGAATTCGGGCCTTGTCACTGGATATGATGTCACTGACAGTGGCTGTAATAGAGAAGCGTAGATCACTAGAAGTATTTGTGGGAAAAGAAAAAGGAAGGAGCGTATCCCTGTCTGCAGAGGTAGATATATGAGTTCCAATAAAGAAAGACCTACTGATGGGTGGTCATCAAGTATGCAAAGAAGACATGCAAAGAACTTAAAATATGAGATGAGATGGCACTAACAGACAGCAGGGAGCATTACCCTTTTGATTAGTGCTGAAAAACCATCCCATTAATTTCCCACAATACCTGTGAAAGAGGAAGTGGAGTAAGGAGAGGTGTCACTATGGTAGAGAACTGAATGTGTCACAGATGGAGTAACGGTGCTAACTGTCTTGAAGAAGAGCTCCTCTGAGTCAGCAGAATCAGGTAAAGGTTGAAGCATAGGAGTACTGCTACACGGGAAGGCACCTGAGGCCGACCCAGAAAATGTGTCACCATCATTGCCATCATCACCACCACTAGAGACAGATTCCAGATCCCAGTAAGACACAGAGCTAACAGATGATTGATCAGGGTAAGACATTGAGTAGCGAGTGGAGGGAGTGGTCACTGTATATGGGATGACCCAGTCTGGGGTAGAGGCAGACTCAGACAACACAGAGCTAGAAGAGGGCAGAGACACAGGACTTTCATGCAGGCAGAGCAGGGACTCACACAGAGGGGTTGCAGAGGGGGAGCTCTCACCATTAAACTCAATGCCACTTGAGGCAGTAGTCGTAAGTAAAGGTACTCGTGGAGTTTGCACTGGGACCTCTGAAAGCAGGGGGGAGGAGGTCAGTGCTGTAACAGCCATGGGGTTTTCACTATACCCATATATGCCAGAGACCTCCTCACCATTTGAAGCTGAAGTTGATGAAGTCTCAACGTCATGTGTGTTGATTTTTATTAAAGGATCCTTAGAGCTGGAAGTAATGTCATCATCTTCTAAGGCAGTAACTGATGCTACACTGCTAAACACTGACTCAGTGCCAGAGGTCATAGTGGTACTTGGGGCAGTTTGTTCTACTATAATGGCCCGACCATAATTTTCAGTAGTTGTCAGTGATTTTTGAATATCAAATATTGAAGAGACAGATTGCTCTGGTTTGGTAGAGGTCAGGGTTGTAGAAAATATTGCTGGAGCACTTTGGTCATTCTTTGCATTAGATATTGGAGTTGTTTTTATACCAAAGGCAGAAAGACCAGACTGACTGAAAGTAGTGAAAGTAATTGTAGGGGTGGAATAGGTTGTATGTTTTGATTCAGTGCCTTGGTTATCTTCAGTGGATGGGGACGTTGTTTTTACACCAAATGCAGGAAGGGTAGGCTGCTCTGATTTAGTAAATCTAACATTATTGTAGGAGGTAGGGATTATGTTGAGAGGGTTGGCATCATTCTTCGATGAAATGCTTTCAGAATAACTTTCTGTAAAGGTTGTGGTTGTTCTGGCAGCAATGAATGGAGGGACGTTCTGCTCAGTTGAAGTAAACCTGGGATGGGCGGTAGTGGTTTGAACTGGGAAAAAGGTCTGGTTTGGCTCAGGCATGGCCATGGAAGGCAGATTATCTTCCTGATAAAAAATAGAAGAAAAAAAGTTGTCATTTTGAAGACTAATTCTGTTTATTTGTAGATATGAAATAGTCTGCTTTGTGGTATTCCTCTAATACAGTTTAACTTTCCTACCTGTTCATCTAAATCAGGATCAGGGTCTGATTCTGAAAGAAATGCAAAAGTACAGTAAAATAGTCAAAGCAGTGTATTGGCTGACCTAAATGATTAGGGACTGGTATAATATATAAATATTTGTAATTATACAATAAATGTAATATAAACATTTAAAGATATAAATAGTTTTAACTTTCTGGAATTCTACATTAATTACTAATGAATAAAACAATCTTAATTCAATACACAGTTCTGACCGAAATATTATCCAAAAGTCTAAGCTGTCCTGAAGTCTAGTGTATTATACATATCCTACAAAAAATGCACACTTTAACCCAGCACATCCAAACTCTGAAGCTGTGAAAATGTGTTGTTTCTCCTCGAGTGTGAATGATTTATTAATAATGTTAATTATAATAATGTTTTAGTTCAGTAAGTCTGATGAAAATCTGTGAAGACTTCAAAAATGTAATTACAGTACTGATGTCTCAAATGTACTTTTTGTGCACATGAAAGAGCCACCGTTATATTCAAAATGAAGTAAAACAGAAAGGTACATCTTAAAACAGGTTTCCAAAACAATGTCATGCGAGTAAGTGAATACCATCTGGAATCTTAATCTTCTTGTAATGTTATAAAAACATAACACATATAATGTGTCTGTTTCATTGTTTAGCACTTTTGAATGCTTTTTGATGTTTGACAGTATAAACATTGTTGAGTTAAAGGTGAATGTGACTATTCCAGGTCTGGCAATGCCCAGAGTGGCTGCTGAGTGAAGCAATTATTTCAAAAAAATGTAAATTGTAGAAATCATCTGTGCTTTTGGTCACTAAGGTCTCCACAAAATGCCAAATGTTAAGTTTTTATAGACTCCAGAGTTAACTAATTATATACTTAATCCTGACAACGACACAACATTCACATTTTTAAAAAGCTGATATTACTGCAGATATTGTAAAAACAAGAGCACACTGAAATATGATACAAAGAGTTTTAAACAACACAGATTAGTTTATTATAAATAGCAATGACACATTTTCCAGACATTTCGATTAACTGACACATATAGAGCAAGTAAAAATATTATGACCAATAAATGACAAATAAGTGCTCCATCAATACATGACCTGTGTTTAAAGCAAAACAAAATAACAATGATCCACTCAAAAACAGCAAACTGTGGAAGAGTGTGGTAGACACAGTACACATGAAATCCTAAGTGTAAAACAGCTACAGTGCCCAAGAGAAAATAAAGTTGTAAATAGTTGTATATCAGTTATAAAAAACAAAACTAAATAACATTAAGTGGTTGGTTTAAAGAATAAAGCCCTGCTTCAATCAAGAAATAAAGATGAAATTTGGTGTAAATTTAAGAAACACATAACAGGTATCAGCAAAGTGCAACTATATCAAACACATCTACAAAACTCTTAAGACTACAGTTCACAAAAATAATGAGTTTCAGTGGTGATGTTCATTGTAAAGTTAACAGATTACAGAACTAGTGCAATTAAATCCTAATTTTAGTGCAATGTAATCTAAAGTACCTGTAATTTTTTACCACCTTATAACTTCCAGGGTTTGACAGGTTGGAATCCATTGACAAGTTGTGTTAAATGCATTTAATATTATGTAACACTCCAGCACTGTAAAATGCAAGTGGGTGCATTTTCAGATACAAATGCTTTTGCTAGAATATTAGAGAATTTGAACTCATTCTTGATGTATTTGAGAGCAGTGTGCATGGGTTCTCTTACCAGGGTCGATCTCAGTTAAGTCCACTTTCAGCTGATCACTTAGACGCCCATACAGACCATTAGTGCACACAGCCACCACCTGCAGCACATAGCTTGTGTTGGATTCTAGGTCCTGGATGATGGCTCCCTGTGAGAATAAAGATCACAGAGCACAAAGCACAAAATTTCTATTTATGGAGATTATTCGAAATGTTTGATTATTTTTTTACTTAAATGTTTAATTATGTTAATAATAATACCCTTTAACATGTACTGTTAATATCTTTTTTTTTCTTTTATACTGAGTGACTTGCTATCACTAAACAATGGGAATTTCCCCACTCTGGGACTGAAATGATTATTAAATCTTATTATAGTATTATATGTAGAGCCAAAGGTCGAGGTTTGTTCTCAAACAAAATCGATTTAGTTTAATTCAGTTCATTTTCATAAACCACTTATATTAAATAGGAGGGGAGCTGGGTGGAATTCAGTGTCTCCAATCAACCTGGTGCCAGGTTTTTTGACTGTTCGAGAAAACTGGAGTACCCGGAGGAAACCCATGCAGACACGGGAAGAACATGCACACTTCACACAGAAATGACCTAGATCACCCCATATAGCAATCGAACTCCAGGACCTTTGTGCTGTTTTAATAATTAAATTAATTTTAAATCATTAATTGCTAAACAATTATGCTTAACATATGAATTATAGAAATCTTGACCCTGTGAATTGAATCATCTGTAAAGCATTGTAGTGTATAATTTACCACATCCTGATCTCCATCAGTAAGGTATTCCATTATGGGTGGATTATTTCTCTGTGCTTGCCAGTAGGTAACAGAATACTTCTCAATGCTGCCATCATACACAGCCCGTGGCCTCTCCCAGATCACCAGCAGACTTGTGTAGTTGTGTGGATAAGCTTCCACGTTCTCCGGCTCAGAACTACAAACTGCAAAAGGCCAGCACAGACACACTTAAGAGTCTATAAAGCAATATTAAATAAAATTGTTTGGGCTGAGGCACTATGTTTTCTACAAATGTTTAAGAAAAATATGGATCTCTAGCTTGTATGTTATGAATTAATTGTTTCTCTTTATGTGTTTCTTTTCAACATCACACTACCTGAGCGGAGCCGTACACACAGAAGGTGTTTTTCATATTTTTATTCATGTTCTGTTTGTCCTAGCACATGGTGACCATCACAGGAGGCATTCTTTACCATCTGTGATCAGCAGCTGAGTGCATACACCTCTAGTAAAACAGACTGGTAAAGTCAATTGTACAAAATTATGCTCTATCAATTACACCATGAAAGGGTTCTTACTAATTTTTTGAGAATACCACCGCAGAATACCATTTTTTTCAGAACTAATTCCCTAATCAAGGTTTTATTTATTCCCTAATCAAGGTTTTATGAAATGTGCTTGTATGGTTGTCAAATCGTCATCAAGTTTCAAAGACCTCCTCAAAATATCTTATTATTTGAATATATGATGGCAGTAACACAATCAAGATTTCCAGCAGAAAAACATCCCCACTTTAACACCTCCAAGCTTGACCTTGGGGTGGGTAGTATTCTTCTGAATATTTAAACCTCTTCTCTTCCTAGTGGAAAGAGACAAATTGCTGATTCATGTGGCCATCATGTCAGGTTTTGCTTCATGACTCCACAGAAATGTGTACCAGTGCTCTTGGTAGAATTCTTTGTACATGTGTATTCTAGTCGACACTAAGCAGCAGGGAGTCCGGGAATGAAGTCTTAGGTTGGTAGGTGATCTTCTTATGGTTCATCAGATGTACATCTTTTGCATTAAAACTCTAAGAGTTCTCTGACCTTTGAGTTGATTCGCCTCAAATGAAAATTTCTTTGATGGCTTTCTAATTATCTTGGGAACTTCAAAATTACTTTCTAATGCTATCTGTTACTCATTACCCATATTTGAGGAAATAAAACAATTGACTAATCTTTCAGCTTTTGTGACATTTTCTGGTAAACCTTGAATATTTAAATCTTTGGGTCATTATTTATTACCAATGGTGTATTATGTTGTAGCTTGTAGGATCAGTAATATTATGTAAGGTTTAAGTAATTGTGTCAATATACTTTTTTTTATTTGCTGTATTCTCCATCTTTTAGCAAACTCTCTGCAGAATAAAAAATTAATAAATTAGGGGGAAAAAACAATTCCAACCCACTTCACCTCTACAATTGACTGTTGGTACGGCATTCTTGTGAAATGCATGGTGGTTTTAAGCCAGACCGTTCACATGTAAATAATACATTGTTAAATTATCCATTCTGACCTTGTCATAGGTGAGCTTTTAGAAGTCCATAATTAATACAGTAATGTCACTTTTGGCATGAGCAGTAGGTGCCTTAGAGAGGCTAGTTTTACCTCACTGTCTCCAATATCGAATAGGTTTGGAGCATACATTAGTGAATGACTTGTTTTCTTTCCAAAAAAAATAGAAAAATGTATTAAAAATACTTATTTATTTACTATAATACATTTTACTAAACTTCAAAAACAAGAAGAATGAGCAGGGCACAAGGAACGTTTTACCGGCAACAATAATTTTAAACACCAGAGGGCGGAATATAACAATAAATTATTCAAAGCTTTGTAGCCAATAGACTCCAGCCTGTATGAGTTTAAACCCAGATCAGTTGTGTATATTAGTGTAAAATGTAAAACTAATATAAACAGATTATGATTCACAATCGATGTTACCAAACACTGCATAACTTAGTAAAATGGCTTCTGAATACTTGAAAGGAATGTTCTTAGAATGCACAAGTGTCATGTAACGAAGGGGGGAGCATTAAGGTGCAAAAGTGAGTAATGTGTGTGTAATGACGATGATGAGTGCAAACCTGAAGCGAGGATCTCTTCTTTGCCAGTATAGGAAGAGTAAATCTGACCCATGAATTGAGGCTGTTGTTCTCTGTAGTTATTTTGCAGGTAATCCATTAGCATCACGTATCCAGCCTGCTGCATGGTCATCACATCACAAAAGACCTCCAACTACACAAAACAGGACAGATTTGTCATGTCAACTTATGCTGAGAAAAATTTCATGATCAACATGCACTTATTCTTATCCGATAGAAAAAGGGAAAGTTGATGTGTTTTCTTGGCAAATGTTTTGCAGGCTAGTGACCATTTAACTTTTTATTTGCTCTGCTGATAAATGCATAGGAATGACTGTAAAAGAAAAAAAGACTGTAAAAAAAGTTATGCAAAGTAAAGACTTCACACTTCACTTCAACTGCTCATTGAAATCAAATTTTCCATTTAAATTATATGTATGCAAATGTTATAAAAGCCAAAAGCTTGATTTCTGAAGTCACATAAATAATTAAATGCCCATCTAAATCTTATACTTACAAATATAATAGATGGATGTAAACTGTTGAACTATTATCATACAGGGGTAAAATCAGTCTGCTCATGTGACTGTGCCGTTTTACCTTCTTTTTACAGTTAATATTAATTAAGTTTACTAAGTTTACTAAATAAAAAGCAAACATATATATTAAATTAGTCACAGATTATTTTATGTTGAACCAACTGAACTGAAAAATTCAAAATGTCAAATTTCAAAGTGTCAACTCCACACATTTACACCACCTGAGTAAAACCTGAAAAACATTGTGTTCTTTGTGCTTTAAACGGGGTGCTGCTTGACATGACTGGCCTGTTCATTGAAAAGTTCTTTATACTAATATGAATAAACATGCTATGAGTTGTACAGACTTCCAGTCAGCACAAGATTTTATTCAGAGACAAATTCTGTTACTGCCTGCTATTATGTGTGGTTTTGAATAAGAATGACCCATCTGCACATTTTCTCAACAGGCATTTAGGCATTTACCTTTTGTATCACTAAAATGTCAAGTTTCTACTTGTGAGTATCTTAAGTGAAATTGCCTGAGGCTTAAAAGACACAAGCAGTAAGAGGCTTTATGCAATCACGCCCTTTGATGTTAGTAATCTTACGTGCACTCATTCCTGTCACAGGTAAAGTCAAACCTGAACATTTCAAACCAATGTGCTATGTGCAAGTCCATGTCTCAAAACATGCCAGAAAATCAAACAAATCACAGAATTTACATCAAATACATATACACGTCACAGTCACTTTATTAGGAACATCTGTACACGTGTTCCTGTATTTATCCAATGAACCAATCACAGGACAGCAACCACATTCAAAGTCAGACAAGCTACAGGAGTTTATGTTTACAAAAAGACAATGTGTTGTTTATTAGAATGAGAAAAATGTAAGCTAGGTGAACAGGCGTGAAAGGGATGTTTAAGCACACATCTGAAACAAAATAGCCATTACATTCTTGTGTAAAATCAAAGCTATAATTCAAAGTAATGTCATTCAACAAAATTATTCTCTGTCAATAAATAAAACACATTATTGCAACATTTTAAATGAAAAAGGTTTTAAAGAAAATGCATCGTCAACCTTTACATCAAAATCTAACAATCACAACAACGTTTGTATAAGAACGCCATCTGTCAGTATGGGAAAATTCCAGAACTGTATTTATGTACATCTATATACTTATTATTTGGGATTATTGCTGTAGTGTAGTGTGATCACCTGAGCTTCAGATATGGTTACTGTGTTTTTAAAGACAATCCACTCCACAGTCTCCAAACATGGTGGGTGAGTGAGGGAACCGTTATACATGAAGTACTTCTCAGTTGAGTTGGGCAAAAGGCCTTGAAGGATAAAAGGTGACACACTACGACTCTTTCCTGGAGTTAAAAAACACATAAAAATACATAGCATGAGTTCCAATAAGCTAAGTAGCGGACAAGTATGCACAAATACTGAATGAAAATACACATACCATATCTGCTGACACTGTTCACTGCATCTATTATGGCTTCATAGTTTTCATTATCTTCATCACTTGCCTGTAAATTAAAGATTAAACACAGCTCAAATTTCCAACTCTAAACATACTGAACAAACACTGTGACATGTTCAAAGAGTCCGATACACACGAATGTTGGTAAATGATACTTTCTGAAAAAGACACATTGAGTGCTCTCTTTGAAACTGTACACTCAAACGGCTGGGTGTACCCTAACTCATACCACCTAAGGCTGTATTTGACAGGTCATTGCACCACAACCACACACTAAAGCTCAAAAGAGTAAAATCAATGCTTTTAATAATATAAAGTCCATGCTTGTAAAGTTACAGACATAAAACTATGGTAATGAAATAGTATTCTGATACAGAGATGTAATATAACAACCTAATATATATATATATATATATATATATATATATATATATATATATATATATATATATATTCT
>JAYDZF010000001.1:14400677-14413021 GCA_034509105.1 Microcambeva barbata
AAGTTCATTAGTAAAATGTAAAATTTCCACCACAGTGAATACTCACCACCACTTGTGGATGTGATGGATCCTGACACGCAAGCAAAGTGTTTGTAGTCGTTTTGAGAACAATAGTCAAAGCACTTCTATTTCCAGTTCTTTGCAGTGTATTTTTCCCAGTAGTATACCACTAATTCCATCAGCAAAACATCTTTTGGCTGAGCCTATAGCCTTACACTACAGATTTCAAATAATCACATAAAATGTTCCTCCCCCTCAAGCTTCTAGGATGGTCCTCAAGGGTGGAAATCGTATCCCACACAAAATCTGGATTATAAGCTCTCTCAGAAACGAGCAGTTTCTACTTCTCCAGATGTGGTGGAAAATAATGTTTGTAACTATAAATGACAACAGTTATTTGCTGTTATAATAGTTTTCACTCTTAAAAAGTGTGATCCGTGATTGTAACTGCTTGAATTTTGTGCAAAAGAACTATTAATGTACACTGCCTGGCCAAAGGAAAAAAAGGGTGCAGTGGGCCCTGGGTTCCTTCTGATACATGACCACTTTATTTCTGCAGAAGTTGGATCAGCCTGTAAGTTGTTTTTTCAGTTTTGAATATGATTCCAAATTCAGCCTTTCATGAAGATTGACTGAAATTGTTTTTTGTTCTGATCCTCCAGTTGGCTGTGTCAGACTTTAGGGTGGAGACTTTTTGTAGAAACAGCCATTGTATAAACTGATTAAGAATTTCATGCCTACAACAACATTCTAAGGCCTGGATACGTCGTGCTTAAATGCGCTTTGCCTAGTTTAACTGTTATTTATTTCATCACGTTTCATTAGCATTAGCGTCGTTCTTCAAAACGAAATGGGACGAGGAGGCACAAGTGTTAGCCTCTCAAACAATGTCTACCGAAAGCCTTTAAATGTCAATGATGAGCCTGGAATTACAACTAAATACACATTGTTGGAAAATAAATGTATATATTTATATAGACAGTGACAAAGTTCATGAGAGATCAGGACTTTGCTGGACTGAAGACAGTTACAGAGCTTTTCACTCTTGCATGTACTTGCCCAACACCCCTGAAATTATTGAGAACAAAACCGTTTCTGTGATGCACCCAAGACATAAGCATGTGTCCAGATCACTGGTTAGAACCAGTTTGAACCAGACTAAAATACATATGTTTGGACAGATCATAAACACTGAAAATGAACAGATCTCAGGGTCAGTCTTCTTGAGCACGTTCATATGTTGACTTCCTCCTGAGAAGAAGTACAGACCGCTACACAGCTGAGGGCCTACAGGTGACCATTATCTTCTTTTCTAAATAAAGTGAAGTAAAATCGAGCACATCCTGGAGTAAGCCTCAGTCAATCTCAACCAGAGATTAGAGTTTTCTAACAACTTGTACACTTTTATTCACATTAAACATCAAAAATCATTTATTAACATGTTAAAACAACTCGTTTTTTTGCCCCGCATCAGCCAGCATGTTTTTTTTCCATGTCCTTCCCAAATGAGTGAGTATCCAATGCTGAATTGTTCAACATTTAATGTTGTGTTAATAATTTAAGGTGATTTAGTAGGCAGAATTATAAGGCATCTAGGATTTTAAACAGCCTTCCCATTCAGAAACAGGCACAGGATGGTGTTAAATGCTGTCTAGATAGAGAACAACCATGTTTTCTTAGTGTTGGTAAATTATTAGTCGAAATTGATA
This sequence comes from Microcambeva barbata, assembly GCA_034509105.1. Lineage (NCBI taxonomy): Eukaryota > Metazoa > Chordata > Actinopteri > Siluriformes > Trichomycteridae > Microcambeva > Microcambeva barbata. Next base: position 14,402,387 of record JAYDZF010000001.1, read on the forward strand.
TAGTCTGGAATTTATCATGTTTAAGACAAACTTGTAATGGTGTTTGATGCCCCGAATGAGCTAGGCTAGCTTGAGGTTGTATTGTATCCATTTTGGAAAAGACTAAATGACTGTAAAGATGGTTTAATGTGCAGTTGGGTGGCTCAGTGGCTCACTGTTGCTTCAGAGAAGAAAGGTCTTGGGTTTGTTTCCCAGCTAGAACAGTCCGGGTTGTTTCTGTTGTGAAGTTTTGATGTTCCCCCTCCAACTGCATGAATTTCCTCCAAAAGCTCTGGTTTCTACCGACAGTCCAAAGACATAATTGTACACATATAAATAACTTATGAATCAGGTCTGTAACACCAAACTGTGCTACTTGTCAGGCCATAGTTTTCCTCTTTAACTGAGACAGGTAACTCAAACTGAGCCTGTTTGTGCAAATGTGCCTTGATGTTATGGTTCTCAAACTGAGCCCGCCCTGGATCTCCAATAAGTATCTGAGTTCCATAAGTCTTAATGCATGTTCTCAGCCATTTATGCAAGTCATCTGCAAGAGTCTCATCATAAAACATGTCTCCCAACAAGATGAGGTCCCAGTTTTTAGCTTCTTCACCAATCAGATTTTTTGTTGCACAGGTTATGGGGTCTAAACCATTCAGCTCACAATTCATTTGGGTGGCGATTGCAGCAACTACAATGAGAAAGATAGTAGGTAATTTACTAGTCAAACAATAAAAATCCTTAGCTATGCAAAATCTGGGATAACTTACATTATAACTATTGTAGAGGTATTATTGTTTTGAAATAGATTAAAACAGATTTCTGTTCTGATGGTCAAAGGAGGAAATTTCCCTTGTTGACCACATAGCATTGTGTCTTAAAGGGCTGAAGATCCAACTTTTCACCAAGAAAAATAGGCAATAAATTGTGGACAAAACCAGTCCTGTGTGTTCGTTGACGCAAAATAACGAGAAAATAAGGTGAAAATTTCCTGTTTCTCAAGTACTTCTACTTTCAACCATCTTAATATATTCTGTTATAGTTAATATTTAATAAAGATATATGTAATTAGCAAGGTAGTTTTTTCAGCATATTTAAAATACCCCTGAAATGATTATATAGACTATCTTTTTCCTACAATATATATAGGTATTTGGTATGTGCTGTAGAAATGAATAAATGTAGCACCTGGATCAATGTCATTGGCTACCACATAAGCAGCCCCACTGAGTTTAGCAGAAATGGCTGATGCGCCACAGCCACTTCCAAGATCCAGCACTTTTTTACCTGCAGACACTTGAGGGTTGTCTAGGAGATACCTAAAACAAAAATATTACAGGTCAATATATACATTAAGGTAGATGAATTAAATTATTTTTTTCAGCCATGTTACCTCTACTTGTACTATCCAATCACAGCACAAATCGTTTGTTTAGCATGTTTTACACACCTTCGGTCACGTCCACGACAAAAAATAGTGGTTACATTTACAAGGCTGAATCGAACACAGTCATTGCCAATTTTGTGTTCTCAATTCACAACATAAAATGTCTTTGGACTGTGGGAAAATATGCAAAAATACAAATTCCACACAGAACGGATCTGTACAGCACCACATGAGGATTGAATGCTAGATGTAATGATCAGCATTTAACTTACACAGTTAAATAACTCACGATTGTCTCAACACATTTCCATGTGCATCAACTACTACTACTTCCCAGAGCTAAAGCTCAAACCACTAGATCTGATCACGCTTATGGTTTTAGGAAGCACAGAGTAGCATTCTGTTCCCTCATTTTCAAACCAATACAGAACTTCTGTATTTACTATGCTAGTTTTCCTAATAAATATGTCAGGAGTATGATATTCCACTGAATCACAAATTAAGATTATTAGATACCTGGCCAGTGCCTGTCCACCTGGCCAATATAACGCCCAAAAGGGTTCTGGAAAAGGCCACAGCTCTGGTCTTTCAGTCCAAAAACGGCATTTTGGTGTAAACAGTCTCAATGAAATCTCTGGTGTTAAACTTTTGCCTTTTATAACCTCAGTGTTTTCTTCAATAAAGCGCTTCAGTTCGTTTTCTGACTTGTACCTGCTCATATAGTGCCAATTGTGCTTTTGTCGAACAGTCCTAAACAATTTTCCTAACTGTAAACAGTGGGTCCGAGGGCAAACAGAAAGTCCTTTGAACATAACGACAGTTTAATGTTTTAAACCACAAAGATTAAAATTTACGAGCTAACACGATTGTTAAATCCAGAAAGGCAGCAGATGTTAGATTTAAGTAATTATCCAGGATATTAATGTTGGTTCTGTCTTCTTTCCAACCGAGACGCATGAAAAAATTAAGAATGGCTCAGCACGCATGCGCAGATTTGACCCAAATTCAGTTGGGGGAGCTTGTATAGCACACATCCTGCGCAGATTGTACCTCGAACGCTACGTGGTAAATAGTTGCCATCTAGCGACACGAAAGAGCATGCGCATCTGTAACCTTCATTTGCTTTTATTTAAAATAAGACAATATTTGTGGTGGCGCATTTTATTGTACCATAACTACAATTACTAAAGCTACAATCCTGTATATTAGCTAGATAAATTACATTTACATTAATAATGTTTGGCATGCTTCTTTCAGACGAGGTAGCTTACTGATACTTTGTAACGTATATTATGTAGACATAATATACGCGTTAATATGGGCAAAAATGTTAAGAGAAAGGAAAATATTAGAAAATTGTGCACTATCACATAAAGATTATATAAAGACTCAATAACCAAACCCTATGGCAGTCTTTACTATTATACAGAAGTAAAGTATTTGTAAGTATGAAATTTGAGAGGTCTAGCACTGAGGTTAAAAAGTTTGCTTATAATAATAACAACATTTACCTTTTTCAAAATTTTGCAGACATTTTATCCAAAGTGACTTACATACAGTTACAGCATCCAGTCTGACGAATTGAGGGTTAAGGGCCTCTCTCAAGGGTCCAACAACAGCAAACTTGCAGTGGTGGGGCTGGAACCAGTTACTCTTTGATTACTCGTTCAGTACTTCAAAAGCCAGGATACGACTTACCCCATAAAAATAATTAATTCTGTAGGGGGTTTAATGAGTTTGAGTTCCTCTTTATAAGTTCATCAAACGATGAACTTATCGGCCATGATTCAGAACAACATAAGAGTCATGCTAAATCAGTATTTTCTAAAAGGCTGCCACGAAGTCAGCATTTCATAGAATTAATTTCATTAATCTGTTAGCCAGACTCCATTGTGATGGAGATACAAAGACAATATCAGGGTGCAGAGGACTTTAAAAAATGTTGTTAAAATCTAAACTCTAGTGTCAATGTATGATTTTCACAGCACTTACTGAATGATGTCATGTAATTTTTATGGAAAAAAGTCAGTACACTAACCTGTGTGACTAACCAATTTAGGCATTGTTGAGACAGAGGTGGCAGATACATTTCGGGAAAAAAACATTCCAGTCTTGTGATCTGAACATTCATTCATAGAGTAGGAGGGTCTGGACACTGATTGTGTTCTGTATTTGACACCATCACTATGGGGACCTGCTATCACTGGCAGAGTCTCAACAGCCTGTTGGCAGATTTCAAAGTGAGCAAAGACATGAGCACTATCTGATGAAGCAGAACAATAAGGAGAGAAGCAGAAACATTTGGTAAATATTCAGAACAGGATTGTTCATATTATTGTTCACAATATTGTTTATATAGGATTGTTTTTTATTGTTGTTCTTTGTAGCTATTATTATTGATACACAATGACCTAGATTTAAACCCTACATCATTTCAAAACATTTTTGGTACAGAAAAGGTTTGTACCTGGTTTTCCTTTTTTTCTCTGCTAAAATATGCAGAGGGTGTACAGGCTTCTTTAAATCGTCCTTATATAAGATATTACATTTGTACAAGAGATAAATAAATAGTGCCATAAATTATATATATTTCTGTTTAGGGTGTAGTTCTGCAATGCACCCAGTGCTTCTGAGTATATCTGGACTAAGGATTATTACAGATGATAATAATATATGTTTTATATTTAACAGATAGATACTTATGTTTATTTTAATGTAGTTTACACATGAGAACAAATGCATTGTTTTTGAAGGATGTTGCTTTGGATTCTGGGTGTAAAAACTCACTGGGCAGTGTGAAATATTACTGGACTGGGTAGGGCTGGAAGAAACAAGTAACGGTACGCCCATTTGCAATGACAACAACAACATTGTCTTCTTTAAATATCTGACTCCAAACATCTTACAAACTACAGAATCTGTTTCCTTCACACAGGTCAATTTGAAACATGGCTGAGTGCAATGAAAATAATAAATACACATCACACACAGATGACTGGGAATTGGATTCTGGTCTTAGTCCTCAAGATATTTGGAAGTCTTTTAGGTCAAGAAGCCCCATCCTTTTTTCTGATTTTGACTTGTGGGAGAAGAGTCTTCTTAAGCCTCAGGTAAGTGCTCAATTGACACCCAGTTTTCGGTAATAACACCTTAACAGGTCTGATATATTTGAAACAACAGTTTACATGACAGCCATTACTATGTCATACTGAATACAACATGACTAGAAAAGTGTCTTATTTTTTCCAGAGCTATATACACCTCTATGTATACGTGTCTCTGTATGCATGTATGTATGTATCTTACAGTGACTATGTATCTATTTCCCAGAACAAATGCCATGAAAAAAATTATCTGCTCTTTAACTTGTTTCTGTTTCTTTCTAAGTCCTCAGCATTAGGTGTGGGGCTATTTGGATCAGGTCATCATTCCAAAATCAGCAACAGGTTAATATTTTTTTCTGTATATTTCTAAATTAAAATGGTCCTTCTAGTTGTTTGTTTGTTTATTAGCATCATGTTTTACAGTAGTTATACCTTACTCAACTTCACAGTTTTATATTAAACATGGTCATGGACATCATAGTATCTCCAGTTTACCTTACTTGTTTTTGGACTGTAAGAGGAAAATAAATAGAGAAACCAACGCAGACACGTGGAGAACATGCACACAGAAAGTATATAGATCACTCCACCTGGAAATCAAACCCAAGACCTTCTTGCTGTGAGGCCAAAGTGCTATTCACTAAGCCACCATGCAGACCCCACTTACTTACTTAAATCCTGTGTATTTGCTCTATTGGCAGTCAGAGAAGGATAAAACAAAGCGAATTAAGTGGCATTCAAAGATGGCATTCTGCCTCTCGACTAGCGCCAGAGGGTGCTTCTCGATCTCAGACTTCCCAAGAGTTTGAACTGCAAGCTGCACTGAAGGAGAGCAACATGCAAAAGTCAGAGCTTGTTCAGAAGCTACGAGAAGCTCACGGATGTCTAGACGCACAAACAGGCCTCCTGAAGACTAAAGAATCTCAGCTTCAACAGTGCCAGAGCACCACCCTGCTTTTGGAGCTCAAACATAAGGTTGGGATTGTACAAACAGTGATTACTGATCCTTAGCTGTAAAGTAAAATGTGTTAAAATGTGTTTAAATAATTTAAACTGTTGTTTAAAAAAGTGTGATGCACTAATTAGGGATGGCTTTTGTCCCCACAGAGGCTGAAAAAGACCCTTGAGTTGCAGAAAAGGGCAGATGACCTAACCTACACTGAGGAGAGTGATCACCTGACAGAGCTGCAAGACAAGTGAATATTTAGGCATATCATAATAATCCTGTTACTAAGTGATTATCAAACTAAATGGTTTTTTCAATTACTACTTTTCTGGCAAACAGTAATTTGTGAACCTTGGCTCTCCAAATCCTCTTTCTGTTTTCTAAAAAACCACTCGGATCATTGTTTTCTTCTAAATTAACCAATTTAGTTACCAATACAATTGTTCACCTTACACATAATTGCATACAGTTTATGGAGTTAGCAATAAAAACACACAAATTTAATTAAATTAAAAAAGTAAAATTAATCAACTATATATAAATATATATTATGTCATTTGGTTTCCAATGACATATTTCTAATGTATGTGGTAATCTTAAATATTCTTTCTATTTATGGTGGAAAACAGAACATCCTGTTTAACAGATGCTTGATAATAAGAAAAATCATGTAGTATCACAAATCTGATACTACAAAAGTAAGATGACACCATGCAGACTGAAATTTAATAGACATATAAATGGAGAGTACATGTCCTCCATAAATTGATTACTGGCAACATTCTGACAAATCTTGCAAATGATCTGAATTATCTCTTTGAAATTCACAAAGACACACAATTTAAATAAGAAAACTTCAAATAAGAAAATGCTTACATGTATTTACATGTTTTTGAATGAAGAGTGCTGCAGCTGGAGATGGAGATTTTAAAAAACAAATCAAACCTGGAGACCAGGAACACTGCTCAAACATCAGACACACAGCTCAACAATTCCAAGTCCATGACAAAAGATAACTTCTACACAGAGGTACAGTTTCCAAGCATCAAAAAGAAGAATGTGTCATCAAAAATATAGACAACCTTTTAAAATCTTTCCCAATATTATTGTGTGTTTAAGTGTATGTATTTTCTGTTAAGACACAGTAAGGTTATTCTGAACTTTAGTAGTTTTTAATATCTTGTTCAACAGGTTAGTTTATTAGGTTTGCAAAAAGTAAGTGCTGTTACTGCAAAGCATAAATATCTACCATATACAACAAAAGGAAAACAAATAAAGAAGTTACTATGCCCCCACTAATATTCCTATTTGAATACAAGTGAATCCCATGACTCCTTTTCCCAAACCAAGCCCAAATCAACCCTGTGTTGTGTATTGTGACATGTGACATGTATAAATCTGGTTTTGTACATCTGCTATTTTCAACTGGTTAGGAGTATAGTTCTGTTGTTTGTGTTTAGGGACAGAAAACTACTGAAAGGGACGTTAAAAAGCTGAAAGAAGCTCTTAGAGAGTCGACAGAAAATGCAAAGATCTCAGCTGCTGAAAAGGACCATGCACTGAAGCAACTGAACACATCTAAAGAGGCTAGTCAAAGCCCAGTCTTGTCAAGTTTCATGGTTCAAACTTGCATACAAATAAAATAAATGTCATGTTTATTTTCTCTTTTTATTGTTGTACTGTAGAATCAGTGGAAAGTTTTGAACCATATGGAGGTGCTAAAGCAGAGGCTTAGCATGTCCAAGCAGGCCCTAAATGAGTTGCAGGATCAGCTCAGTGACACTCGCAGTAAACTTGGTCAGATGGAACTGGTAAGACAGTGGCCAATTTTTTTCAAAGACTAATTAATAGGAATAATGTCCAAGTTTACAAACCTGTTTGCCCAGGAAAAAAACCTGATCTCTACCCAAGCACTACGATTGGAAGACAATGTAGAGGATCTAAAGGCCAAATTATCTTCAGCTTTATCTGACAAAGATAGACTTTTGCAGGTTAGTCTTTACTTCATGGTGCACTGTTTTACTGTCTTACTATATAGTTCCAGTATACAGGAAATGGACAGAAGTGTCATTTAATATGACTAAATGACAGCTACACATAGGAGCATTTTAAATACCCTATGCGCACAATCACAAAATAAACAGTAAATTGGCAGTTCTGTTGAATTATGTTTAAATAAACAAATGTCCTGTCTTTAAAATTCTGTTTTTCACTATTTGTACAGATAAAATGACATACTATTAGATCCCCAAAATAACCCAGAATTACATATTTTCTTGTGTATCTAGGAGAAGGCTGAGCTCCACCAGAAACTTAAATGTCTGGAATTGCAGTTGCAAAGAGCTCAGCTTGGCAAAGAAGGTTTTACTCAGCAAGTCTGTGATCTACACTCTGACTTGGCTCAGGCCAAAAGCTTGGCCAGCCAGCATCAGCAAAGTGCCGTACTCATGAAAGAAAAAATACACTCCATTAACCAGGTCAGGAAACGACTTCATCCATTTACGTCTATGTTTTCAATCTCAGACAGAGAACAGTAAACCGTAATGTGTAAATTATATTTAGATGTTGTTGTTCAGCCTGTGGTACCTGTTTAAGTCCACCCTGAATATTTACAGGTCAACGAGAATCTGTCCACAGAGCTGGCCACAGTCAAAGAGAGGCTTCAGCTCACACTGCAACAGCTCCATGAGCTGGAAGCAGACAAATTAATCCAAACCAATCAGATCACTGCACTGGAGGCTGAGCGATTGCAGCTGATTAGTGAGAAGGAAGAATTGATGGATGTGTTTAACCCAGGAGATCAAGATGAGATTATGAGGCTAAAGAACAAATGCGTCCAACTCAAGTGAGTATTGATGAAAACTGGTAGTTTATTGTTTCCTGGAGCATTGTTTTCTTTCTGAAATTTAGATTTATGTAGTCAGTATGCATTTACCAATTACTGTGTAATCATTATCACAAATCACATCACGTTTAAAAAACATTAAAGACTTAAAGTTTATTAGTATGAGAGTTTGAAATGTTAATTTTAGACCTCACTACAATATGTAGAAGTTATTTCCTCTTTCATGGTGCAACAGCTAATACACTAACTGGGCAGCACAGTGGCTTAGTGGGCAGCACTGTCGCCTCTGAGCAAGTAGGTTCTGGGTTCAATCCCCACATGGGGCAGTCTAGGTCATTTCTTTGTTCTCCCCATGTCTGTGTGAGTATACTCCGGGTGCTCTGGTCCTCAAACAGTCCAAAAAGATGCAGCCAGGTTAATTAGAGAGACCAAATTGTCCACGACTGTATTTAATATTATTTAAAAGCTTGTGAAGAGATTAACATTGAGTAATGAATAACCATGTGTCTGTCATGAATGTAACCAAAAGTGTAAAAATGTCACGTTAAATACTAATTAATCTAACTAACTAAATAAATAAATACACTAACTCACCACCAAAAAGGATTGGTTGTGCAAGCTACGGAAATAAAATGGTAGAATAGGTACCTAAATTAACTTTTAGGATTAATTAGTGTGACTGGGTGTTCACCCTCACCAAAATGTAAGTTACTAAATATTTTAATTGTTTATTTAGTGAAATTAGTAATCATTGGTGTTTTTACTTGAAAAAGTAGTCATATTTGAATTTCTCTGAATTTGTCTATATATTTCATGAACCAAGACAATTCCAGGAGAATTTGGAGGATGAGAAGAAAGAGCTGGAGGTGCACTGTCATGGTCTGGAAAAGAAAGCGCAGAATGTGGAGGCAGAGTATAGACTTAAAGAGCAGGAGCTCAATCATGTGAAGGAAAAGATGGAGCAGGAGAAGGAGGAGCTGAAGAAAGTGGCTGCTCACTGGAACGAGCGATGGCTGGACGTGGCCATGACTCTACAGTCTACTCAGACACAGCTAAAGGAGACCAAGAAACATCAGCAAGATCCAAGTGCTGTAAAGCTAACACCACTCCCAACATAATTTATCTATGGATAGGCAGGCAGCACCTACCAATTCACTTTTTTTTTTCATCCGACCCACTTTTTAGACAATCAATGCATATTTCCTCTGATACACTCACAATATTAAATATGCCCTAAATGTTTATTCATAAGATTTACTGCCCCAGTGATTTTTGGAATGTGTCGCAGTCCTGACATGCCAGAATTAATGTGTTTTAAAAATCAAATGAAAAAATATCAGGCATGACCTATATTTGGTTTACTGTGTAAAATTAAATACAAGTCAAAATAAATGTAGTTCTATTAACAACAAAGACTTCTAATCTCTGTCCTCAGCTGACTAAGGAGGCATCTGTAATGGCCATCAAGGTGCATACACTTGAGGCAGAGGTGAAGGAAAGTCAGTAAGTGTCTGCATGCTGCATTTTGCACTTTGTTTTTGTAAAATCAGTTGATGCTAATGCTCGTCATGCATAGTGATGCAATTTTCTTGAAAGGCATCTGATCCACACTTTGCTTGATGAGAAGAAACACCTTGAAACAGAGCTGGTCAGAGTTAAGGTAAACAATATAACATATATCAAATTCATTTTCCACAGGCTACAAACTAATTAATAAACTAATTAATGGTTTCATGTGGTTAATCGTACAGAAGAAAGCTGGAACTTTGGAAGAGCTGGAGCTTGATTCCTGCAGGCAGCACTTGGAGCCTGAGGAGAAAAAAAGTCTGTACATTCCAGTATGTATCTTGGATGTCTTATATGAGTTAGTTCTCTCTTAAACTCAGTCCACTGCTAATATTTAGATAAATGGCATTTAACAGAAGCTGTTGTCTAGCTTGTAGTTGTAAGTGACTGAGGGTTTAAGGGCCTTGATCAGGGACTCAATAGTGATAAATTGGCACTAAGACATGTCTTCAACCAAGCATTCAACCCATTATTGCACTTTAATCTTAGGCATCACTGGAAGACGTTAATGCGGAACTGGTTCAGCTGAAGGCAGAGTTACAGAATGTGTGGGACATGCTAAAGAGCCGTGACACTCTTCTGGAGGAAAAACAACAGGAGCTACAATCCGCTCTTGACCAGGTGAATATTATCTAACCAACTACATTAAAAAACCTGATTAATTACATTTAAAGGACAGAAATAGTACCATAACTTGAATATAATTCTTATAAGATTTTCTTTATTTTAGGTGACGCATCAGAGCTGTGAGATACAGAGACTGGAACAGCAACTGGCCAAGAAAAATCAGGAACTAAAAGAAAGGTGC
>JAYDZF010000001.1:14524610-14537286 GCA_034509105.1 Microcambeva barbata
CTTTAAATCATTGCCAATGTTGACCCCTGCGAATTCCACAAATGTGGGAATCTGGACTTCATAATGTCTGAAAGTGGGAGACTGCGTTTAATCTAACCTCTGATTTCGATGCCAGCCAAGGTCTTGTAGATAGAGAACTGGGCTTGTGATCGGTTCCCGGTTTGATTCCTAGAGAAAACTGTTGAGCCAGGCACCCAACCCCTAACTGCTCCCTGGGCACTGTCTCTAGGGCTGCCCAAAACTCTGGGCAGGAGTGCTTACATCACTAATGGTGAAATGGTACTCCAGATGAACATTGGCTGAAAGACAATGAAATTATTATGAAAGACAATTTTTAATTATTTAATTACAGGTTTCCTTAGCTACAACTTTGTCATAGGTACTGATAATGCAGACACCCATCAATGGAAATTGATTTTAAACCATCTTTATGTTAGGATTTGAGGTTTAGAGATAGGTCAAATCAACAAGCAATAATACAAAATCCAGATACTGACAGCAGCGGTGTGCTTAACATTGATCCTGCAAATATTTGCATGGCACATGGCAACAATTAGCTGTCTGCTTGCCCATGGAAATCCAGTCTGTGAAAGTTTCTATGAGCACTTCTTGTTCTGATGTGGTTCCAAGGGCAGTTTGAAACTTTGTAGAAAGCATTACAACCAAGGGCAGATTAAGCACTATTATGTGATCTTAGCTATATTGCTTCTAGACATTTCTGATTCATAATAACAGAAGTTACACTTGACCAGGCAACCCAAGAATGGCAAGCCTTTGACATGCTTACAAAAAGAAGACACATACACACATAACTTTGGAATGTTTAATAGATAAAAATGATTTGAAGGCATTATGACTGCTCACTTTGATGTTTTCCTCCATCCACTTAGATCTCTGCTCTGGTTGGGAGCTTATGCAGATGGAGACTTAATAATTATCTTCAATAATCATTCGTGATCTGAACAGTGCACTTTGCTATACATGGCATAACTACCACATTAAAGCTTGTAACAAAAGCAGAATGCAAAATGCTTTCTTTATTATATTTGAACAAATATTGCATAGGATCAAAGCCATGCTGTATAGTATGCATACGTATAAAGCCGAGTCTTAAATAAGGGTCAGAGTTATAAAATGACAAAGCTTTTCACATTGAACTTTTTAGTGCATCAAAGTGAAAAACATTTAGATAATTATGGCTCTCTAAATTGGAATGACATACAGAAATTCATGTACAAACAAAACATTACAGGACACTGTAAAGCCCTTATCCATTATTGAAGCATGTGACAATTCGTTTCAAGTTATAAACCACCTTACCAAAAGAATGCTGTGAAATGCTGTACAAAAAACCGCTATACCAAAAAACTTGATAGATTTGCTTACATAGCAGTGAATGATTTACTTAAAATATACATATTATCTACTATACATTATCTCAGTTGGATATGCATAATTTGAATGTTATATATATAACAGCAGATTATATTATAATTCATGCACTTCACATTTCTACTTATAAGCCAGAAAGAAAATCAGCATGAATGAAATATACATATCAAGCAACACAATCATGCAATAGAATGTTCATAATATTTACTCTTTTGATAATATTGTTCAATTCTCATCTGATGTCCTCTTCACAACACGTTCAAAAGGCATGCCTTGAATGGTCAAATGCATTTTATCTGACTAGATGTCTTTCTGAATAACATTATGCATTCTTAAATATGGAATTTCTATGTATTAGGATAAGCTGGGTATGATATCAATGTCTTCATCTGCAAAATAACCCAAAACATTGTATTGTTTATTTTTTGTTCATGAATATCCCACAACATCTTTAGTTTTTAGTTCATAGTTACATACACTGACCAGGAATACCATAACACTAAATATTCTGACAACTTTTTATTAGAACCAGCAACCACGTCATTTGTGCTATAATAGCTCATCTATAGATCGGATCACACAGGCCAGCCATCACTCCCAACATGTTTCAATGAGCCTTGGTCATTCATGATTCCATTTTTTGCCTCCAAAATCAACTTTGAGAACAATATGTACACTTGCTGCCTAATATATCCCATTCACTAATAGGTGCCATGATGAGATGACCACCTGTTAGTGATCATAATGTTATACCTGGTCAGTATTATTTACAGAAACATACACACAAACAATGTAAATAGATGCATTACAACTTTAAAAATGAACACAAAACAAATGTTTTAATAATGTTTGCATTAAAGGTTAAAATATAAAGTCAAATAATATTATCTTTAGAAAGATACTTACTTTACTAGAGGTCATCTTAATTTGTGTTTCTTTGACGTATGTTTTTGTCCTTATGGTTGTTTGTTGAATTAGTTTTCCTGGAAAATCAGAACTAATTATCAACAAAGTCACATATTTATCTTTTTACTCAAGTACTAGAGTATTTTCATTCCTAAAGAGGGAATGCATGAAACTGTCTTTCCTATCAAACTACTCCAGGGACAGAGACACGTCAATAAAGAAATTAGAATTTCCCTTTACCAGGACAAACAGACCTGTGCAAAGTATTAAAAACAGTGTATTGAGGTTTGCAATTGTATCTTATACCAATATTCATAGGTGTAAGTGTGTCTTTAAAGGCAGTGTTTAGAACACATGTCCAGCTGACGAATGTCCAGAATAACACAATTAACAGTGCTGATATTGCTGATGAATGTCACAAGAACAAACACAATTAAAAAAGTTTTTGTGGCCCAGAGCTCCATAATAAGCTGTTTATGATATTTAATACACATTCACAAATTCACCGGTTGGGCAATTCAGTGTCTTCAATTAACCTGACTGCATGTTTTTGGACTGTGGGAGGAAACCGAAGCCCCAGAGAAAACCCATGCAGCTATGGGGAGAACGAGCAAACTCCACACAGAAAGGACCTGGACTGCCCTGTCTGGTGACATAGTGACTATGCTCCCAAATAGTCACTATGTCACCCTTCATCTGTATATTAATGAAAAAGTTATGTAGCTATGTAACACCACACAGAAAGTTGAAACTGATAACATGAAGTAAATAAATTGTCTGATACTTACATTGGACCAGCTGATTCATCATCTTTAGCAGACAAGGAAACAAAAAAGAACATTAGTTTTAGGACTTGCACATCTCCTTTAACAAACAAAATGTATGACAATTTGAAGGCATAGAACATATTAGCTTCAGTATGTTCTAATGCACAGCACTCTTCATGCATGATGCCACACACACACACACTATATATATATATAGTATATGCATATATATTATAGAAGGGTTCTAGAAGGGTCCATAGTTATACATAGATATGTCTTTGTGTGCCTGCCACACCCCTATCTATGGAGCTCAGCTGAACAGACCCTGAAAAAATGTCTTTGCAGCTGACAGTCAACGTTCCTCCAGGGTCTGTTTTTTTAGTTCATGCTCTATGTTCCACACCGTGCTCCCAGAGAGAGTGGCGTGTCAGGCACCGCAAAGAAAGCATTTCTTGTATGGAGAACACTTTGTATTGAAAAGTACTATAGTACGGAAGGCAAATATTAAATTAATTCAGTTAAATTGTCTTCACATACGAGTTTTATAAAAAATATAGCTTTGTGTTAAATATTAAATAGATACAGATTCCAGTGATATGTAACAAAAATAATGCTTTTATACATTAAAATAATGTTGCCAAATTCATTTTCCCACGTAAATGTGAATTTTTTTTGTACCCACTAGGGGTCCTCAGAGTGGAACTATCTTACCCACTCCTGTGCATCCTCTTGTCAGATCCTGCATTTCAACACCCACTGCATCCATAAACCTCTTTAACTATCCTCTCCTTTTGTCTGCAGCTCTATCCTCAGCACCCTTCTCCTAATATAAGAACTCTCTGCACACCCAAACCCTCTGGGTTTATCCCCTCTGTCTCAAAAATATCCTTCCTGTGCTGTCCTAATTGACTCTATCTTAATCCTGTCGATCCTTGTCACTCCCAACGAGACTTGCAGCATGTTTATGTCTGTTACCCCCTGCTCCTTCTCCTGTCTTTTCGTCAGTGTCAGTTATTCCAAGTCATATTAGATAGCAAGCCTCCCTACTGTAAATTCAATTACATATCCCTCCTGCCACTCTATGCCATCCACTTCATATAACCTACACTATTTCTCCCATCTCTCTCCCACAGCCCCTATTAGTCTGTACACTTGATCAAAAGTTTTAAAACTCATCCACATTCACATGTACTTAGTTTTACTCATACTAACTAGGGTCATGCCCCTTCGTCAATGCATACTTTAATCTCTGCAGGCTCTTTTATCCAGCCCCAACTCTCTCTATGAATCACAATGTCATCCATGAAGATCAAATTCCATGATGATTCCTACTTAATCCTATCTGTCAGCCTGTCTACCACCCCCGCAAACAAGAAAGCTGACCTTGACGCAGTCCCACTTCCACCTTAAACCTATCTGCCATTTCCACTGCACATACTACTGCTGTTACACCATCCTCGCACAAGTCTCACATACTTCTCTGCCACTTCCAATTCTCTCATACAAAACCACAACTCCTAACCTTCCCTACATTTCTCTAATAACCTTCTCAAAGCAAATGCTTCCTCTGTAGTGCACCATCTCATTTCTGAACCAAGCTCCCAATAGTTTCATTGTCTTTATAGCTGCCTTCACTCCAAGGAAGTACCTGGCTCACAATTTCTACAGGATACAATGTTTTGTCTTCCATTTCCTTCTTTCAGCAGCTTCTCTAAGTACTCTTTCTACCACTCAACTCGTTTCATTTGTCAGCTCATTCCTATTTGCATTCTGTATAATCTGCCGTATAGCCTTTCTAGCTTTTGGCCTGTCTGGCTAATTAGTACAAATAGTTTTCACCTTCCAATGTTCTTGCCATTTACCTTTCTTTCAGCCTTCACCATGTTTTGCCTAATCTCTGCTCTGAAAAACCCAGTTATTTTTAGCAACCTCTTCTGATTTGTTGCTGTTCTTGCAGTTGTCTAGCTCCCCTTCACTTCCACCAAATGAACCTCACTTCCTCAGTTCACTCTTCTCTTCCTCCTATTTACCTTTAAATACTTTTAAGAGATTTGATTAGGCTCAAACCTGCTAACACCTTACAGTCACCAATTTGTTGTAGGTTGTTTCATCACTGGGATCCATTTTGGAATCAAGGCTATTGGCCAGCTTGGCTTCTACACTGACACAGTGTAGAAACTCAAATAAAACAGTTTGTTAAAATTCTATACAATTTCTAAAATGACAAGGTTTCTGTGAGAGATTAACATTGATCCGAATGACTGTACACGTCAATGATGTCTCTGAACGCAAATACATTTAAAACCGAACAGTCAGCAAAACATGAGGGTTTTTGTGGTCACTGACAATTGCTGTTACAGTAATAAAATAATGATGTTATATATTAGCATTTTTTTCTTTTATTAAACATCTGTGCATTTTTCAACCTAATAGAAGAATTATGACATAACTGAAAGCATGTAAAAATTTCATGCTCATGTCAAATAAATAAATCACTTAAAATAAAGCAGATGTTAGATAAAACAAGAGATGAAAAGAAATGAAGTTTCAAAATAAAAGTGCTTCCAATAGAAATTATGATTCCAGCCAGAATGATATACAGTAAACCCCCGAAATTTGCGCTGGTTAATTTCCAAGAGCAGCCGCAAATATAATTTAATCATTTAAAAACAAAATATGCCGCTAAAAACACATTTTCAGTCGATACTGTAGTGTTTTGTGCTCGCCCAGTGTCAATCTGTCCAGTAGAATTGTTTACGGACTGGCAGTTGTCTTACTAACCAATAAGTGGCTGATCCTGGAGTTACAGCATAATAACTGTATAATTACTAGGAAGCACACTTCATTTGGTAAGTAAATAGGTTACCTTACTAGGAACACTTGAAAATGGTTGTTTTTAGTATTGAGAGTGATCCGTTGTAAATGATGTTTAGATTTGTAAATACAATAGCATCTAACTAGTAGAGACTCATCTTGTTCCTTTGTGTAGAGCACAATTTACATTAGCAAAGTGCACTTTGATGACTGAGTCCTTTTATTAATCTCTGTTTTGATGCAATCTCATCCAAGAGTCTTGATCACACAAATGAAATATATATCGCTATGAATAATACATTTTTAAAAATGTGGAGAATATTATTGAACGTGCCTGGTTTTTCCACAAATTAATGTAGTTGAGTTTCAAGGAAAAATCTGCAAATCCTGAAGCACGAATATGCGAGGGTTCACTGTATAACATATGATGCAGATGATCAGAATTGATAGTGAAAAATATTCAGATGAAAATTCAGCAATTTCAGCAAGATGTCAAAATCATGCAGGTTCTCTCACTTACCACCCAGTGTTTTAGGTTATGCAAATTAGGAAGAGAGAGGTGTGTTACTTATTATACTTATTATAAACAGTATTATCTGATGAAAGGCAACGGGCCAAAGTGGATGCTAGCACAAAGACCACTGATTCAACTAACACCTAATTAATACAATAGGCCAAAACTTGAGGCCACAGTGGTCCTTGGTATATCCTTTCAGGCAATATGACATCCCTACCAGATATACTCATTAGAAACTAGCATTGATTAATTGCATTGTTTAATATCAAGTTGAATTTGTGGATACAGTAACAGTATTAAAATACTGACTCATTTAGTAACATTTGATAGTATAATTAATAATGTTAAAACAGTGGATTGCTGTTGAATTGTACTTAAGTATTTAAGTAATAAATCTTGGCGCATGATTGTTTAAAAGTGACTAGACCTTAGACTTCAAAACATTTTATTTAATAACAGGGCTTTTTTGTACACGTGTTTTTACGTGCCCCAGGCAACACAAACAATGCATCATACTCACTCAGTTATGCGCTGTATCATATCACATCCACAAGAGGGCGTCCACGTGCAAGTTAATTTAATTATTAATACCGTATTTTTACTCTGTGAGACATTTTGTCTAGAGCAGTCCAGTTTGAAAATAATATTAATCTTAAATTTCCATTATGACAATTTCTTAGAGTTTGTATGTTAATATGAGATTATTTACAAATCTGGAATTGAAATTGTAATAACTAGCTGTTGTGCCACATGGCTGCAAAACACTTAGTATTCAGCTACTTTCAGAAAAAAAATGGTTTTTTTTCCAAACGTCAACTTAAAGTTAGATTAAGATTAGCTACTGAACACAATTTAATGTTATAAATGAGTTTATCTTAAATGTCAGCTTACCATCAAGAACCTCATCTGACTTCTTATGTTTCTCGTAGACAACAATGATGATGATCAAAACAAGGACTTCAGCAACTATGCCCAGGAAAGGCCAGAGGGGGGCCAGATGACTCCGAACCCGGAGCACGGACACCTCAGATTTGGATCCAATACCATTAGTGGCATTGCACTCATACACTCCAGGGTCAGAACCAATGTCCAGGTTAATGATGGATAGCTCTGTGTAGCTGTCCTTGTTGCTAATAAAGAAGCGACCTGATGAGTTGTCGATGTCCTGCAAAGTGATTTAAAAGCAAGAGCAAGTTAGAGATATGAGCAAGAGAAGAAACACATCATTGTGCAGATGTACACTATCATAGTTTAGATGTTAAATGACTGCATCCCGAACCACATTAACTAAAAAGCTTATAGACACACAATAAAAGATCTTTCAAATGATTTCACATCAATCACAATGATTTTTAAAATGACTGGACGAATTAATTTGTCTTTTAGGAGAAAACTTCTCGAAGGTGTGAGAGTCCTCAAAGGTGAATTTACTTGTAACCATCAGCTGTGTTGGTGTGCACTGACTCACGTCTCAGTAACACCTTATTTATGTTCGGATTACTTGAACAATTCAGTAAAAGTAAATAAAATTGTCAGTGTAAATGTAAAAGCTCATTAAGTCATTTAGGAAAATCTCTAATTAAAAAAATATATTTAAATATTGAAAGTTGTGATGTAGAAGCAACTGTAATTTTAAAAAGCAAACGAGAATCAAGTGAAACTTACAAAGAATGCACCGTTGTCGATTTTTTTGCGCCAGATCCACATAGGCCTGGGATAGCCAACAGACTTGCAGTAGAGGACAGCCTGTTCTCCCTCATTCTTATTCTCACTGCGTTTGTGTCCTGTGATTTCTGGCTCAGCTACAGGAGAAACGCACAAGGGCATTAAAGACTTGAGTAAAACCGCTAGTGTTCCACAACTGTCTAACTAATTATTCTTCAAGAGTCAAGCAAAGTGAATCCTTGTTTAAAGCTTTTTAAACTTCATTTAATTGAATGCACCACCTTATGACACGTAATGAAGAAATTCTTCAGGTTTGACTAGGTCAACAGTGTTTATCAGCTCTTTTTTTTACCTCTCCAAAATTCTGTTTATTGACTTATTTGATGATTTTTAAATAAGTCTTGTTTAATGATTGTCTGACCAAAATCAGGGAGTAAAGTAAGCCGTAATATATATTTCAATATAATCTTTTTACTTCTGTACAATTAAGTCAGTCAATTAATTACACAACAATTAAGAAATACATAAACATTTAGCTCAATTCATTTTGAATAGATTTAACTAATATTTTAACTCATCAATAACTACATTTAATTAACCACTATGATGAGGTGAAATTCTTGTTTTGTGACCAATAATTTAGCTCATTGTTTATAACAGATTCTTTGTTAAGCTGTGAACAGTCATCTTTAGGTGTCACCATATATAATACTTAAGGATTAAGTCTGGGCTTTGGCTAGGATTCTTATTACATGTAGAGTACTCAAAGCCATTCCCTTCACCAATAAACAATTGTAGTAAATTAAAGGAGTTTTGTACTGTACTACATGTGACTACAATATTCTTTTGAGCTATGGGACTGGGCTAGATATTGCAAAAATGTGGAAAATGTGTTTTGGTCTTATGAGATAAAGGTTGATTAGAACATTGTGCATCACCAAAGGAAACCCCACAGTGAAGCTTGGTGGTGGCAGCATTATAATAAAAATTTTTTTCTTCATCTGACAATGGGGCTTTAATTACGTAGGATGTAACTATGAATTTTGGCACGGAACCTTCAGACTTCTACTAAAAGACTGAAGAGAAAAAATTATTTACCATTCATCTTAAAGAATTCCAGCTTGAACCCAGACGTGAATCCAATTTAAATTATGAGGGGTGACCAAATAGTTGTGCACAGAAGTTGCCCTTGCTATCTGACAGATTTGTAGTACTTCTGTAGGTCAGGAAACTGATAGGCTTACCCAAAAATAATGAATGCTGAAAACATCAAAAGGTATTTCAACAATTAGTTTAAGGGAATGCATATCTATGCAATAATGATATTGTAAATTGTATAGGTTGGACACAATCTATGTCACATTAAAGGTAGACATGGTTTGAAATGATTCACTCAGCTCTGATGTATTTGTTTACATATTTATTCATTGCTATTTTTTTCATTTAACAAAAATGTCTTTAGTTGGGCTGAGATCAGGGCAATATATAATATATTACTTATATCTCAATTTATATGGTCATACTTTGAATATAGGCTTAACCCATATTTAATGTAAATAGACGAAACGGATCCAGTAAACTGAGCTTTGAAGCAGGGCTGGGGATCACATGACACTAATACTATCTATCATGTCATCATGCCCTTTCTCAGATTTCAAGCTTCTAGTCTCTGACTCAGCATGTTCTGGAGAGTGCATCATACAGCAAAATGAAATTATTCATATAAAAAAGCCAGACCTTTCTTTGCAACACTACTGCTATTCTAAAGTACAAAAATATTCATTCAGACCTCCATCTTATCACCTCCTTTCTTAATTTTGTCCTTCAGCCTCACTACACTGAGTCATGTTTCTTAGTTTTAGAACTGGTCTGGTACTGGGTGCCCTTCCATGAAAAAACATACACGATGCTCCGTGCAATTCAATCCCCCCAGCGGTTACTTGAGAAGTGGACTACTCAGAAAATTCTGCTATTACATCATTCAACACAATAAACACACACAAACCTGCTATGTCTAGAAAATAGAATGATATCTATTCCAGTTTACAAAAAAAATGTGATACACTGCTGTGGTTCATTGGTTTGCTGTTTAAATAAAATATTCTGTCAGCGCAACATTTTGATGACTACAGGACAATGTTAAATGGCATTCCAAAATGAATGGATATGACCAACTGAAGTTCCATTAGCAGTTATCTTGTGGTTAGTGTGTAGAGCTCCTGTAGAATGGAATCAAGCTATTGTCATAACAATAGTTTCTATAGTTACCTAGCTGTAATGAACCATATCCAGTGGATGACGTTATAAGTAACTACACTACTTCAGGATATTTGGCTTTCATGTGCAATTTGTGGAAACGTAGAAAGTTCACTATACAGTGATGTCACACCATCAAAGTAAAAATTACAGCTCTTAAGTAGAAGCATGCAATGATGATTTCATCATCTTAAACAATTTATTCAAACAAAAGCCAACAACAGTGGTGGGTATATACCAACAACAAAAACATTTCTCAATAACTTGTCATGTGACCTTGAGCATCAGTTACAGCTTGACAAGGACGTTGACTCATTGCCTGCTGAGGCATCCAACTCTTCTTAAAAGACTGCCCTTAGATCATTAAGTTTCTGGGATACAGAGTTACAAGCCTCTACATGGCGACTCAGCTGATCTTCTAGATTTTCTATGGGATTCAGGTCAAGTGCAGGTCACTCCAGTTGAGGTACCCCAGTCTCCAGCGCTCATTCCACAATGATGCAACCTCGATGAGCTGGAGCATTTTCGTCCATGAAGATGACATTAGGCCTGTGTTGTTCATGCAGAGGCACAATGACTGGATTCATGTAGTTCATAATGAAGCAATAATCGGTGTGGGATGTGGCACTTCTATGTCTGTCTGTGACTATTTCAGTCTTTCTGTATCTCTGTTGCAACCTGCTGGTGACACTCTAAGATCAGTGGCCATCTGAGAACACCCTGTTTGAAGCCTCACAAATGCAAGGAAATGTCAGCCAAATACAGGAAATGTATTTGTGGATTTATGGACCAAACAGCTGTTGTGAAATTTGCCGTTAAGCTCCTTGTTAGAGCAAGTTCTACAAAAGTACTAAAACACTAAACAGTTAAACATGTGCATTTAAGTTAAGAGAAAGTCATATAAGTTTATCTGTGAAGGTTAGAAAGCATTTTAGGTTCATCCTGAAATTTCACCCGAAAGCCAAATATCCCAAACTTTTAGTGAGTGGTGTATGTTATTCATTTGAAAAGTTAAATTTACCGTCTTCACTATTTCAACACTAAATAAATTAGTCATTTTAAAAAAGAAGGAATGCAAGAAAACTGTTTCAAAGAATGACAACTTAAAA
Organism: Microcambeva barbata; assembly: GCA_034509105.1. Taxonomy (NCBI): domain Eukaryota; kingdom Metazoa; phylum Chordata; class Actinopteri; order Siluriformes; family Trichomycteridae; genus Microcambeva; species Microcambeva barbata. The sequence continues at coordinate 14,536,037 of JAYDZF010000001.1, forward strand.
AAACGTTCCTACCTTTCACCTCAATAGTGGCATTAGCAGGAGAGCCATTATCAATAATGTATACACACATGTACTCCCCTGCATCCTCTGCTTTTGGCTTGGCGATTCTGTATTAACAATAATATTAAAACAATTTTGATTGCATATATGGTGCTACCAATTGTTCTCAACAGACATATGATGATGGATGTGGTGAGATTTTATGGATACTGAAGTCAGCCAGTATTTTAGTGTTGCTGCATGGACTGACATGTCATTATTAAAGTAGAATATTCACTGTTGGGTATCTGTTAATATTAAAAAGGCTGTGTAATATCAGAACTAGGGATTTCTGTGATGCATTTTTTTCTAACTTTACAGCATCCACTTTCCCAACTGCATCATGCTTCCTTTCCTCTAATGCTGACCCCATTTTTGTTTAAAATGAGAATGCTCTCGGACATTCAATGGGGATGTGAGAGGATACAAAAGTAAAATGTATAATTAAATAATTATTTCAACCAAATTATGCATTAAATGTTACTGAAAAACAATGAAGCCACAAAAAGCTATCCCAAGATTGGTAAATAAGGGATTATTATCAATAATTAAAACCATTAAAATTTGTGGCACTTTTTATTGCTTACTAGCTTCCAAGCTGTATTCTTCCCACAATGCAGTGGTTCTAATATAAAGTGGAACATAACTGATCAGGGTTTCGTGAAACAGTGTGAATCAGACTCTTCATTCCATGCCGCTGATATGCTTCTGTCCACATTATATAAAAATGAGTCTCATTGACGGTGCTTCAAAATGTATGTGGCAAACTGGGTTAAAATATAGTAATGACTGAGTGGCAAAGCTGTAAATCTGCACTGTGTGCAGCAGGTAGGGTTGTTCTTTTACATGGGGTGTTAGTGCAACATGACCACTGGGGAAAAGATTATATGCATGAAATAAATTTTAGCAAAGTGAAATGTATGTTTGTGTATGTGGTACCAAGTATCAAGTTATCAAGTAACAAGGGAACTTTTGTTTTTATATAAATTGAACTGGCTGACAAGTAGAAGGGGTTCGTAAAATTACATTTTGGTTCAAGTTGACAGTTAAAAAGAATTACAGCCTATAATTGATATAGATTTTCAGAAATTCTAAGTTGTAAGAAAAATAATCAAAATACCTCATTTGTGAAAATGATTGGCACCAATACTTTTGCCAGTAAAACCGTGCTTATTATTCTTATAGTGATGCAGAATACAGAGCTAAAAATA
>JAYDZF010000001.1:14601987-14613968 GCA_034509105.1 Microcambeva barbata
CACTAAAATACAATAATTTGTGGTCATGACATTTCTTTGTGTTTATTAAGTAATAATAAAACTTTTCTCAGTAATTTTAATACCATTAAAACCATGTTTTCCCTTTTGATTTCCAGGCACAAGAGTCTACAGCCCTCCAGAGTGGATTCGCTTCCACAGGTACCATGGGCGCTCTGCAACTGTGTGGTCACTTGGTGTACTGTTGTATGATATGGTGTGTGGAGACATACCTTTTGAACATGATGAGGAGATTCTAAAAGGACATGTTGTCTTCAGAAGGAAAATCTCTCATGGTATGTAGAGCATGTTGCCAATCTCGTTTTACCTTCATTGTTTCTTATTTTCTTACACTGTTTCTTGTCTTTTACAGAATGTCAAAATCTCATCAAATGGTGTCTCTGCTTGCGGCCATCAGAAAGACCTTCACTGGAACAAATATTTGAGCATCAGTGGATGCATACAGAGAAAGAATCAACACCACAGAGTAAGGACATCACTCTTCATGTAATCAGCACAGGTTCATCAGCTATAACAGGTTCGAGTAACAAAAGCCTTTGACATCAACATGTATACAGACTGTTCATTAAAGGGCAAGATTGGAGTTGTTTATTTTGCAGTACTTCTTAATTTTAAGCGTTGTCATGGACGTTGCACAAGCAGTGGTGCTTGCAACTTGATGACCATATTTCTTGCTCTTATAGAGTTTATGTAATTTAATTTTAAGCTGATCAGTGCCTTTCCTCCAGGATGCTGCTTTTTAAGATCTGGCTTTCTCGCCGCCTTGTGGTGGACTGTGTTATTTTTTTCTGCACGTTAAAAACGTTTAACTCTTGCTACTCCTGCCAGTTCATTCCTACTTCCGCCTTTTACGATTCTACGTTGTTAGAAACTTGGATGGCCTGCACAACCAATGCAATATTCATGTATTTTAATTTTCCGAATACAAGTATTTGTATTGTGTCGTTTCTTTCTTTGTAAAGTATTCAATCAAAGAAAGCATTCCATATTTTGAGACTATTTATTTATTTATTTTATACTGAAAGTGAAAGGAAATAATTCATATATTCATAATATTGTCTTATTTAATAGTTTTTAAATGTATAGACAAAATGTAGCCAATACTGATACACACCAGTGGGACTAAATGGTGGGAGTCCATTCTAATGTGACTTGATTATAGATGTCATCTATTCATTGTGCTACATGAAAGATGCGTTCTAGTTTTTTTCCTGTGACTGTCATAGTTTAGCTTTTGGTATTTATTAAACAAGGCTAAGGTTTTTATAATAATAAATTCATCTAATCAAAATCTTGTGTTCCTGGCATTTATTTAATGTTTTCCGATTGTGTATTTAATATCTGAGTATTGACCCTTCCAAAACTGATATTCTTAAGCCAGTGCATGACAGTAGTGCTGTGATATAACAGTTTGTGTCTGGTGGTTACATACCTGTTTATGTCATGTCAGACTATTTAACTTTCAATTGCAGCATATGATTTTAAAGCCTTATACTCTTCCAATAATTTAGAATTAGAACAGGCCTAACAAAGACACGCTGCCATAGGATATTTAACCAATGTGCCAACCGATACATGAGTCATTAACTGTTACCAAAATAATATGCTATGTGTTTCAGCCACAGTATTTTTATTTACATTTATTTATTCAGGACAACAATTACGATTGTGTAATAAATTGATCATATAAAGGAAATTATATGATTTGAACTTTGCACCAACTGTTTAGGGAAGAACCTTTCCTGCTCTATAATGACTATTCATATGTGGAAAGTGAAGTATATTTAAAAAAAACTTTGTTTAATTAAATTACTGACAGTGGCCCATCTGTACAGTTTGCAAACGAAATTACATTTATTAAGGCTCTTTCAACCAACATCAGTGCCAACGACAATACATAGGCTTTTTTACTGGATGGGCACAAAATTGGTTCAAAGTCTGGTGAAAAACCTTGCAGTTATTGCAACAGGTTACGGTATTGTGATATAATCTTCTATAAATTTAACAAAACACAACATTTACATGACTGGGTGACCAAACTTCTATTTATTTATTTTAAACTTTATTTAATCAATGCATTCCTTATCTGTATTACAGCCGCTTTGGGTAAACGGTGTGTACGGTTCACTTGTGAAAGGTAGGAAACTTTCATATTTAACCTGTATGTCCTGCCTGTACGTGGACTTTGGTAGGAAACCGGAGCCACAGGGTGAAACCAGTGCAGACACACGAAGAGCGTGCAAACTTCACAACGATAGACATTAAGACATTATTTAGTAGGTTACATTTACCTGTGTATTATAAAATTTGACTGTTGGTTTATGTACACGGCGGACGTCGGTTCGTGTTACGTCACGCATGGGCGGGAACTCCAGCGCCGCATTGTTGTTAGGTGCTGCTGGATAAGGTAGCTAGCCTGTTAGCGCTTAGCTACAAGAGAATCTCAATACTCAAGAAACGACTGTACTGAAACACACGAATGCTTATTTTAGACAAACGTTTGATGCGTCTCAGAGAGCTTGGCGCTGATTTGGAACAGTTGTCACAGACACTGCATTGTATCGTTAAGATACAATTAAAACCGAACGCCAGTCGGATGCTAAAGCAGTTAGCTGAGCGGTGAGCGTGTGGCGTTAGCCATAGCCGCGGCTAGCATACAGCCAGACCCTATACATAGCTTCTGGCTACCCCAGTCTGGTGCTGCTCCGAAGGATTACTTTCTCAAGGCGACGGTAAGAAATATGAATAATGTATTTAAACAGAACTTGTAAAGGTTTAAGGTTTAATAGTTTGCCGCATCCAACATGCAATAACAATAACGGTTAAAGTTCCTCTTTTCAACGTGTTTGTTTTGTCTGACGCCATATTTGCCTGACTGTAAACGCGGATTAGCATGGTGCATCCATTCAGGATCAATCTATAGTGTTTTTATTGTTGTCCTTGACTACTTCGTGCTAAAGCTCGTTAACTTATGTGTGTTTCTCATAGGTCGGCGTTCAGTACGTGTATAAGTTATAGCTTGCTTGGTTTATGGCTTAATAGTTAACTGCTCCGCTAATAGTAATTCATCGCTTTAACAACCACAACAGTGTACGACCACTGCTTAAAATCAAAACAGCAGCATTCGTTAGCATAGTACATAAGTTCACATGTGTTTCGCTGTTTATACCGATTTATTTTAACAAGTCAGTGGTTATTTCGAAACGAGAAGAGTATTAGAAGGATATGTAGCACCGCAACATGGTCAGTTTGAAGTTTTACCCACTAAAAGTTATGTGTATGTTTAGAGAACTACGCCCCCACAGGACCGAAGCCGAGCGTTTAGAAACTTTAACTCGATCATTTAAGTGTTATTTGTAGTAAAATAATTACTTGCTGTAGCATGATAAAATGAATGTAAAAGTATTTAGTGACTAATAAATAAAGTGTAATTTTTTTTAAAAAAAAAGGTCAAAAATGTGCTTCCTTGAAAGAAGATAAATCGAGGAAACGATTTATTGTGCAATTATTTAGACAGACATGACTTATCTGGACTGCAGACAGGATCAAGTTTTCCTTTCAAACTCGTTCAAACTTTTTGATTTGTGGCATTTTGTACATGACCTATAATTGGAAATGTAATATCGTGGGCTGTTGGGTGATAAGTTCGAATGAGTCTTCAGTCTGGCTGAAGAAAAGCCTATTGCCATAGTGTACAGAGTGTTCTCTTGAAAAGACTTCTTTCAGAATAAAAGTTATTTCTGGCAGAATAAATGTGTTGACTTGCAGTGACCTTGTGCACAAATTAAGCCACACAGTTTTTTTCAATTAGAACTTAATTTGTCACGTCTTTAAATGACAGGGTTGGTTAATTGTTAGCTTTATAGATTTACTGTAGTGTAATTTCATTTATATTAAGATGACTTTCTTTTATACACAGTTTCACTTCTCAACAAGTTAAAATGAAAAAGAAAGGACGAAATCAACGTGTTTCCACCACACCAAGGCCTCCATCGCCGATCAAACCCTCAAGAAACCGTGAGACTCTGACTTATGCTGAGGCCCAACGCATAGTTGAGTTGGAGGTAGATGGACGTGTTCACAGACTCAGTATCTATGACAAGCTTGATGTAATTGCCAGTGATGATCCTTTAGCTCAGGAGATCTGTGAATGTGAAAGCAACAAGGAGAACACAGAAAAACCTCAACAGGTTTTGGTGCGTTCAGTGCGGCTCAAAAACAATCAGCAGAAGAAGAGTGCTTCACAGACGCCAGAAAAAGGTTCTCCTGCTCCAAGCAAATTACTCGAGCCAAAAGTTAGAATGGTTGATTATAGTCTCCCTGCTGTCCCTCGAAGACCTACCAGTTATTACACTTATGTAGAAAAGACACAAGAAGAGCTGGATGAAGAGGTGGAATATGATATGGATGAGGAAGATTATGCATGGCTGGAGCTGATCAACGAGAAGCGAAGGAGTGATGGTAACAGCCAGGTATCCCAAAATGTTTTCGAGTTCCTAATGGATCGCTTTGAGAAAGAGTCCTTTTTTGAGAACCAGGGTCAGGGGAAGCCACAGTCCCTCATCGACGAGGATGCAGTGTGCTGCATCTGCATGGATGGAGAGTGCCAAAACAGTAATGCTATTCTGTTTTGTGACATGTGCAACATAGCAGTGCATCAGGAGTGTTATGGGGTCCCCCACATACCTGAGGGTCAGTGGTTATGCCGTCATTGTTTACAGTCTCCATCCCAGTCTGCGGAATGTATTTTTTGCCCAAACAAAGGTGGAGCACTCAAGAGGACGGATGATGAACGCTGGGGTCATGTAGTATGTGCTATTTGGGTTCCTGAGGTTGGCTTCACCAATACAGTTTTTATTGAACCCATCGATGGTGTTTCTAACATTCCACCTGCTCGTTGGAAACTTACGTGCTACCTTTGTAAAGAGAAAGGAGTTGGAGCCTGCATTCAGTGCAGCAAGGCCAATTGTTACACTGCCTTCCATGTAAGCTGTGCTCAAAAAGCTGCTCTGTACATGAAGATGGAGCCAGTCAAAGAGGCAACAGCCACAGGATCCACCACATTTACTGTAAAGAAGACCGCTTATTGTTGTTCGCATACTCCCAATGGTTGTGTCAGGAGGCCTCTTGCTGTTTATGATTCTCATTCCAAAAATTGTTTGCAAAAAGACCTACAGAAAAATGGGGGTGTAAGAATGAAGGGATGCCAGAAGAAAAAGAATAAAAAAGGAGATGAGCTATTGGTTCCAACGGTTTCAACTGTATCCACCCCTAGCATAACACAGACAAGGTAAGTCTTTTGGATGACAATTATCTAAATAGTTTTTTTATTGAATGCATCTTTACAAATGCAATCGCTATGGCCATTTTTTGTTGTGGCCAGTAATAATTTGCTAATAATAAAGGTATTTTTAAAGACATGGGTTTAATATGTCTTACATGTTTATGCTTTTAGCTTTGAGACTATTCTTAACCAGGTCTCAGTGCAGAAGAAAAGGCAGGTCGTTGAGAGTGTTCTCAGCTACTGGATACTCAAGAGGCAGTCAAGAAATGGAGTACCCCTTATAAGACGTCTGCAGACTTCCGTTCAGACTCCGACAGTGCCACGGCTGGTTAGTGTGTTTATATATTAATTATCTGTTAGCTAACAAAGTTCAAACGCTGAAACACCAAGTAGCTGCTTGGTGAGTTAGTCACCCCATAGAGGATTTGTTCAGGCAGATTCTTAATATGCATTCTGGAACTACAGGAGAGAAACGAGGAGGAGTTCCAGGAGCTGAAAGAGCAGCTGAAGGACTTGAACCGTTTACGCCATGATTTGGAGCGGGCACGCTTGCTTTTGGAACTTATTCGCAAGAGAGAAAAGCTTAAGAGAGAACAGGTCAGAACCACTAGTTTTACACCTTAATGTAACAAATAATTTTGGCTTAAGATTGGACATAACATTGGTGTTTAAATAAACATGTTACAATCCTTTCCTAGCATGGTTACTCTTGCACCTTGATGTCCATTAAACTTCAATAAAAAGTTTATATTTTTTGTGGTTTTTTATGTGTCTAATAAAACCCCCATTATTATACACTAGACTTTATTTCCATTCACTGGTCAGTTTTATTCAGGTACATTTTATTTTATGTTTACAGATGAAGCTTCAGCAGTCGGTGCTGGAGATGCAGCTTGCTCCATTTCCCATAATGTTGCGAGCTGTTTTAGACCAGCTTCAGGAAAAAGACCAAGCCAGGATATTTGCCCAGCCTGTCAGCATTAAGGAGGTAATGCTTAACCTACCTGAAATTTAGAGTTACTTATTATATTGCTCTTTGATACCTGAATATCTGTAGGACCACACAGGGGCAAAAGTAAGACCTAGTTTATGCAGTTTTTTGCAGTTTAACCTGCAAATTAGGGGTGTGTGTTTGAATATTTTATATTATTGTTTAGTTTTAAAACAGGTCTAGTTTTTCTTACACGTCTTTGAAATATCACTGTTCTCAAGGTTCCAGACTATCTTGATCACATCAAGCAACCAATGGACTTCTCTACTATGAGAAAATGCATTGATGCTCATGGATACAAGAGCTTTGACGAGTTTGAGGAGGACTTTAACCTTATTATCAAAAACTGCATGACGTACAATGCCAAGGATACCTACTTCCATCGTGCTGCTGTGCGGCTGCGAGACCTTGGAGGAGCTATCATCAGGAAAGCCAGACGTGATATGGACCGAATAGGTTTTGATTTCACCAGTGGGATGCATCTTCCTGAGCCGCCCAATTTAGAGCCTTCTTCTTTGCTGACATGGGAAGAAGGTATTGAATTGAAATGTTAGAAAACACTAACATAACAAATGTATGTGTGCCTTGAAATTAAACATTTACTGTCTTCACAGTGGATCGACTTCTAAATCCTGCCAACCGGGTGAACATGACCTTGGAGGAGCAGCTCAATGCACTGCTGGAAATGCTTGATTTGACTACTGCTATGAAATCAAGCCCATCACGGAGCAAGCGTCTTAAGCTGCTAAAGAAAGCAGTCATTGACGTGCGACTTGAAATGAGCCAGACGACCTTGTGCCCGGTTCCAGAACAGACACCGCCTCAGGAAGATGTAACAGTCCTTGCTCAAGACGGTTTTGAGGATGAAGGTGCACAATTTTAATTCCTTTGCATCACATTTGATCGCGAAAATCTCGTATAGTTCAAATGCACAGAGCAAATACTCCACTTCAGTGTATATTAATACTTTTTACTTGTTTTACAGCTGACCAGATGTTACCTCCCACACTGGAGCCTTCGATTTCCATTCCACTTGTCACACATTCGGAAGACAGCTCAGAACCTCCTGCACTAAAACCCGTGGACCTTGACCCTGGGGAATCCCCAAGAAAGATAACACACGAGGACGAGATGTTCTCTACCTCCCTTTTAAACAGACTTTCCCCTGAACCGCAGCCAACTGAAAACGGCATTGTGGTAGCTACCTCTGTTTTAACAGAACCTTCAGGCACAAATAACAGAAGGACTACCATGCTCTTTAGGAGGTCTAAGAGTGTGAGCCCACAGAAGGCACTAAAGTCTAGTGAAACTTCACTGAATTGCCCTCAGCTTGGCTCCAAGACATTCCTGTCGGTGGTCATTCCACGCTTGGAGACGCTGTTCCAGCACAGAAAGAGAGCTCACAGTGGTGACAGTGAAAATGAAGATGAGGAGGAATGCCCTCTGAAGCGTTTTAGTTCTGGTAAATGCAGCAGGGAATAAAGAACTAGTTTTTTTTGTGATTGGTTTTATTAAATTGTCATTAGAAATAGCACACTTTTAATTTGATTAAATTTAATATAAAGTTTTTAGTTGTTGAAAATGTTTAGCTTATACAGGGGGTGTGTGTGCGCTGTAAAGAAGATATGCATAATGTGTATTTTAATGTTTTGTGTCTGTCTTTTATTTTAGAATTCTCTAATAGCTGCTTTATACTGGAACAGCAGAAACAGCTAAGCGGCAGGGGACCTCGCCGTCGATGTGCTTCTGAATCCAGTATCTCCTCGAGTGGAAGCACAAGTGTTTTGGGCACAAGGTACAGACTACAAAAAACCCTTTCTCTTCAATATTTAATGTAAATCAAGCATATTTGCTGATGTGTATTAGGCAAAAGTGTTCCTGTAATAGATCGTGTGAGAACCAAAACATAACTGCTTTACATTATTGTCAGTGTTTTTTTAAGAACGGCTTCTTACGTTCCTGGTTTGAATTAGACATATGTTGCATGTTTAAAATGCAATAAACATTTATGTGCTTGTATGTACACCCAACCTGAACAAAAGTCTTTCTCGCTCTAAATGTTTGGTTTCATATTGAATTGTTGGTATTGCAAATTGCCGACTATAATCTAGTTGCATAAAAATAACAATAAATGGTTTACATCTGGCTTAGGTAGAAGAAAGTGGTGCAAAACAGGCTGACCCTCATGTCCCATATTTTTTTAATAAGAACATATAATGTACTGCACTTTTAATATTCCCAAAGAGAATTTATATGCAAGTATGTATTTTTGTACAAAACATAAGCAGTTTGCTTGTAGGGTGAATTGTCACAAACTGCTTTTAGTACAGTCATTTACAAATCTAATCCCTTTGACTTGCCACATTTGATATATTATATTCATGACTTTTATTGACTGGGTTTGGTGTACTAGTAGATCACACCTTTTTACTTTGTTTTGGTGATTACTAATTCTGACCAGCTTTCCTCTCGACATACTTAGTGTCATCAGTGATCCAAAGAGTGGGAAAGGAAGGCAGGCTATGACACGGCGAAACACGACGGATGACGGAAATGAACTGATTGCTTGCTTGGAAGCGGCAAACATTTCCAAAGCAAGCAAGTTAACTGTTGGTAAGTTGCCGGCACTGGGTTCTAAGCAAGCAGTGTTTCTCTGTGGAATAAATGTCTGTGTATTAACAAACTATGTTTTCTTATTGTTCATTTACACTACACACACTGTTTCAGAAGAACGGCACTTACTAACTGCTTTTCACTGCTTCGACTAGATCATAAGCCAGCAGAAGCCCTCAATGGGTTACCCTCACAGAGGCGAGTTCATCACCACTCCTCCACGGGACGGCCTCAGGGTCGGCGAGCTGATGCAGTACAAGTCAGGGGAGAAACTCTTCCTCGTCCACTTCTTCGTCAACAAACACAGCTGGTGAGTGTTTATAATGGCACGTTTATATTCAGATATGGTGACAGTTTCAGTGCAGTTTGAGGTGTGGATTTATCGTTGCACATCCACACAGTTTGATGCTCTACCATTTTAACAGATCCCCTGTGTTTTTCCAGCACTGGTTGGAGCATTTGTTTTTGTCCCTTTTGTTGTCGTTTTATTAGGGACACGTATCTGGAAAATTTATTTTACTGTTCACTTTATAAGCTACAGGTAACATTTACAAAGCATCTCTCCATCACCCCTCTGTACCCTGTTTAAGAATTTAAAGGAGCCTCACTGACCAGATGGTGTTTGGGTTGGGAAGTATTCAAAGCACTTCAATGACTCTGACTTGGTAATACCACTATATTCTGTGTTGTCCTGGTGAAGGTGTATCAGGTGCAGCAGTGTTGTTGTTGTTTTTGTAGTAACTGTTTACTTTCTCTTTTCTCACATTAATTTCAATAATATACCATCTAATCATTATAACAGTTTAAGTAAAAGTTCAATTGAAAATACCATTCAATCTACATTTGACTTCAAACAATCTAATGGTACTTGCTTTCCCAGAATGCTTTCACAATATTCCTGAGAGCACCTAGTAATATTTTTGACTCCTTTGTTGTTGTTTTTTGTCTTCAGATATCCCAAACTGCTCAGTGGGGATTAGGACAGGTGACTGTTGATGACAGTTCATGACAGTCAACACTTCTTGATCTTCTTTGGTCTTCAAGTAGTTGTTGCAAAGCTTGAGGTTTGACATTTGTTAATGGAAGACATTGTGTTTAATGAATTTTTGACACTGTAGTAAAAACTAACCTTTAATAAATTAGCTTAGCTTCACATTGAAACCTCCACTGAAATGAAAATAAATTCATTTTGAAAAGTTTTTTTATATTATTATGACTCATAGAACTTCTTACAAAATATAACTGAGGCAACTGTAGCATATTTGCCAATTTAAAACCAGCTGTGTAGGAACAGCCATGCAGTAACCTGTTACTTCCATGTGCATAGTATAATCTTCATTAATGACCATGTTCATTTTCTTCACTCATATTTTGATGGCTACATCATGGCTAAGTGGGGAGCACTGTCACCTCACAGCAAGAAGGTTCTGGGTTTGAGCCCCAGCAGGAACATTCCAGGTTTTTTTCTGTGCCGGCATGGGTTTACCCCAGATGCTCCAGTTTCCTCCCACAGTCCAAAAACAATTAGCCTGGTTAATAGGACATGCTAACGAATAAGCGAAAAGTATAAAACTTGACGTTACAATCCTGATAAGTAAACAACCAAACATCATGTATGACTATGCATCAGGTTACTGTACTTGTGTACTTCTAACTCTCACCAGATCTGAATTCCAAAGTGGACGTTTGAGATGTTCTAGAACTGAAGATTTTTAGCATAACAGGTGCAGCTGAGAATTTGCAACAATTCCTTGATGCAATCGCAGAATAGATCAAAATCAAAAAATTAATTTGCTTCATAAAGTCAATGAATGTTTTGAAAGCAAAGGGGAGATTAACTAATTTGCCTTAATTTTTTTGCCTTATCTCTATAAAATTTACAGTTGAATGATGTTTGAGGGTATGTATACAGTGAAGAAAATAAGTGTTTGAACAACCTGCGACTTTGCAAGTTCTCCCACTTAGAAATCATGGAGGGGTCTGAAATTTGTCATCTTAGGTGTATGTCCACTGTGAGAGACATGTAAAAAAATCAGGAAATCACAATGTAAGATTTTTTAAAATAATTTATTTGTGTGTTACTGCTGCAAATAAGTATTTGAACACATGTGAAAATGAATGTTAACATTTGGTACAGCAGCCTTTGTTTGCATTTACAGAGGTCAAACGTTTCCTGTAGTTTTTCACCAGGTTTGCACACACTGCAGCAGAGATTATGGCCCATTCCTCCACACAGATCTTCTTCAGATCAGACAGCTTTCTGGGTTGTCGATGAGAAACAGAGTTTGAACTCCCTCCAAAGATTTTCTATAGGGTTTAGGTCTGGAGACTGGCTAGGCCACTCCAGAACCTGGATATGCTTCTTACGGAGCCACTCCTTGGTTATCCTGGCTGTGTGCTTTGGGTCATTGTCATGTTGGAAGACCCAGCCACGACCCATCTTCAATGCTCTAACTGAGGGAAGGAGGTTGTTCCCCAAAATCTTGCAATACATGGCCCCGGTCATCCTCTACTTAATACGGTGAAGTCGTCCTGTCCCATGTGCAGAAAAACACCCACAAAGCATGATGCTTCCAACCCCATGCTTCATGTTTTGGGGATGGTACTCATATTTCTTTGTCCTGTAAACACGGTGAGTGGAATTAAGACCGAAAACAGTGGAAAAAGACCAAAAACAGTTGATCAAGCAGCTTGGTGAAAAAACACCAAGCTGCCTTTCCAGCCTTGTGTAGGTCTACAATTTTGTCTCTGGTGGTTTTAGCCATGTTAGTAGTTTGAGGCTTACTGATTGTGTGGGATGGACTGCTGTCTTTGTGCAACTAACAACCTCAAACAAGTGCTTCTAATTTAGAATAATAAGTGGAGTGGAGGTCTTTGAGAGCCAGAATTTTTGCTGATTGACAGGTGTTCAAATACCTATTTGCAGCAGTTAACACACAAATAAATTATTTTCAAAAAATCATACATTGTGATTTCCGGATTTTTTTTAGATTATGTCTCTCACAGTGGACATGCACGTAAGATGAAAATGTCAGACCTCTCCATGATTTCTAAGTGGGAGAACTTGCAAAGTCG
>JAYDZF010000001.1:14695783-14705859 GCA_034509105.1 Microcambeva barbata
AAGATAAATTCTTGATTTAATGTTCAGAACATTGCTGTGTTTTTCATTTGGCCTTTCTTTAATGCTGAGGTCTAGTCTATGCAGGTTAAATGAGGAGAGGCTTTGACTGACTTCCAACCCAGAGTCAGCTGAATTCTTGGTATTTTTAGCACCAGTGGTAAGTGGAAGTCTAGCATTGTTGTTATCGATCAAACCCCAAACTGCTCAGTTATGTTGCTGTTCCTGTGAATTGTATAATGTGAAACCAATCATTTTAAGGTGGTAAAACTAAATATAACAATAACATGATCATTTATAGTGAGGCAACAACCATTCTGAATCATTGCCTGATTAGACAGTGATTTGTAAACCTTTATTTAACTGACAAAAGTGCAAGTTAATACAATATTCAAGTGACACCATTTTGGACACAAGAGTAGTGTCCATTTTTACACACCTTACACACACAATCTCATCTTAAGACATCAATTGACAGAATGTATGCTGTGGTCAGGTGAATCCCTTAGCACTCTTTGCTCAGACAGATTAATACTCAAAATGAACTTGTTTGTTAATAAACTTGGATTTTAATCTTGTTTTAGTGGTGTCTGTAAGGGCTGTGTATTATCATCAAGTTTGGCAGTTACATATATTAGTAGCTCAGTCCTACAGTAGTATGATCTAGGCCACCCCCCACACTCTGCTATCCATGGTTCTGAAGTGCTGCCCCATCGTCAATGGGAGCTGTGTGGTGACCACCATTTTATTTAATATCTTCAGATGTGATATTAAACAGTTATGTTGGAGCTTTGTTGTATCTCTGATAGATGTTGAAGCATTCATTAATATATCTGGACAGATAATAAAAGTGAGAAAATACATTTCTATTTACTCATACATATTACATGTACATATAAGATCTGGGTTAGTTAGCAGGGCAAGTTTAGCACCTGAACTCATTTACTATGAAGTAACATGGCCCTTTATAGTTATTTTTATTACAAAAGCATATTTGTTTTTGGTAGTGCATTCTGAAAATGACTTGACAGCCCCAAACTTATAACATCTTTGGCACATCCCTATTTTATCATGTTTTTGTGTCTTTTATAATGTGCCATTATGAATGACTATGACTCGACTCTATGGCTTGACTCTGTGTCAGCTCATATGAAAAATATGTTGCTAACCATTCAGCTAAAGTTATGTCAGATAACAGTGGGCATGGAATGGATTGCAAGTAATTATGCTTATCTGTTTTATGGCTTGTTCTGATCAAATAATATTATGTAATTTTATTTATTTATACATGCATATGATATAGTACAAATTATTGTGGATATCAGTTCAGTTCATTTTCTTTAACCCTAATTAGGGTCAGGGAGGGGTGCTGGAGCCTGTCCCAGCTCTTCAACGAGTGCAAGGCACAAGGTAACACCCTGGATGGGGCGCCAGTCCATGGTAGGTACATACAGGAAGACTTAGTGTCTCTGATCAACCTGGTAGCATGTCTTGGACTATGGGAGGAAACCGGAGTACCCGGAGAAAACCCACGCGGACACTGGGAAAACATGCAAACTCTGCACAGAAAGGACCTAGATTGTTTCTTTTATTGCTAACAGTTGAATTAAATGGATACTTTGTGGCAAGAATTTGAGAAAGGCATTCTTCTTTACCTACATAGCTGGGACTCACACTAAACAAAAGTGTACAGGACCCTGACCTTAATTCCATTAAACACCTTCAGGAGGAATTGCAGTGGTGAGTGTCCAACCTACTTAATAAATGTGATTTTTGACTAAATCAACATTAATGTCCACAGACACACTTAAAGATTTGGGGGAACTCTCTCACAGAAGAGTGGAGACAGGTTAAGGGTTATATTTATCTAATTAAAAATAATCGGTGCATAAATAGTGCAGCTGAAGTGTATGCCACAGGTCTCTTCTGAAATCCTTAAATTTGTGTAAACTGAGTTTTCTTCCTTTAAAACAGAACAGCACTTTTGCAGAATCTGGTACAAGCACAAATGCTTTGAATCAGCATTCCTCAGGTCGGTGGTTAGGTGCCTCTAAATTCCATTCAGTCTTTCACAGTATCTGGTAAAGAATGAAACTTTTAACTTTATCTGTATGGTCCCATACAGTGTTTGTGATGTAGCCAGGCTCTTTATGGTTGTTTATATAGGTGTGGGATCGCTCCTTATCTTTACACGAAAGTCTCCCTTGCACATTGAAATGTAGTTATTAGCCATATTCTTTATATGACTTGTGTCCAAAATCATGCTGAAGGAAAGGAACTTTAAATATACTTCCCCTTCTGCACTGCATGATGTATAATTTACTGAAAGCACAATACACTGATGAGGGTTTCCTACAAGTAATAATACATTCTATGAATAATAAGAAGTGTATAAATAGTTACCTGACTAAAATAATGTGTGTTAAGTACTCTCTGACGC
This sequence comes from Microcambeva barbata, assembly GCA_034509105.1. Classification (NCBI taxonomy): domain Eukaryota; kingdom Metazoa; phylum Chordata; class Actinopteri; order Siluriformes; family Trichomycteridae; genus Microcambeva; species Microcambeva barbata. The sequence goes on from JAYDZF010000001.1 coordinate 14,698,221, forward strand.
TCAGTCATCTCTATTGTTTCCTCAAGAACCTTTCTTTCTCTCAGAAACTGAGGTCATCCATCATGTGAGTATAAATTACAGAGAAAGTGCGCATGTATACATCTAATAAAGCCTTGAGCAGCATATGATGTATGATTTTGGGAAGCGGACACTTTTCTTTGAACGCTGAATTTGGATTAATCATAGACTTACTTTTCACCATATACACAAAATGTTATACATCAATTAAATAAAATTATAAGCTTCACACGTTGCAGCAACAGTTTAAGGAAGGCCTCTAGTTTCATCAAAGTCACCATTATTTCTAGCTAGTCCAACTTCAATGCCCAGCCAAGCAAGTGTTCTTTTGACTTAATAGAGTCCCAGTACATCCAGTATTTACAGTTACCATGCGGTTACCTAATCAATCCAGAACTACTGCAGTGACAGTGATGTGCTGCTTGAGTTTTTAAACACACTGCTACACTGATGCTATGACAGAGTGTGATCCAAGGTCTGGTCTTCCTGGCCATTACAGGCTAAACTTTAACCCACCCCAAATGTCATATTAAAATGCCACTTAATGCATCAAACTGACACATGCTTTATGGACCTTTTTCTTTTTATTAGTGTGTCATTTGGTTTCTTATTGCTGGCAATCAGCTTACAGTTGGCTCTTACAGCAACACCTTAGTGTCTCATTTGAAAGTAGCTAGTGTTATTTATTGACCTTCTCTTGCCTATTTAATGATCCAATGCCTTCCAGAGATGTCCAATGCTTAGTGCTGAATCGGGTACTTCTTCATCCCTGGTGAACATTGGGTTGGGGGCATGACAGAACATCACAGAAAGGTCTATTTAATTACGTTTGCTGGTTGAACGGGCGATGTTTCTCTTGCTGTAAAGATTTCATTCAAAATAAGCATTGTCCATCTGCGGTGTCTTGCGATCCTTAGGACAACATGATACATCATGTACTCAATACATACACACTGCACTCAATGCGTCGCGACCCCGGTCTACTAAATAAAACGATTCACTAGGAAGAATAACCCAGCCGAGGTCTTGTCCGGTATTAAATTAGGTTTGCCCTAAATGTAATGCGATATGTGGTGCTTTTATTGCGGCGAGTCGGTGCCCGATGGTTGTAATCAACAGCCTTGGATAGCAAAGTGGGAAAACCTAAACGTGACGTCAATGCCTAGTAACTGACGCAGCCTACGACGGGAAAAGGACCTGTATGCATGGTTTAATGATCGTGTATTGTTGTTTGAAGTGTACAAATGCCTAGCGTGTTGCGTTGACAGAAAACATTCGGTCGTGTCGTGCTTTTCCCTCGCTCGGTCTTTCCCTCGCTCCTGAGCAGCGAATCCGTCCTGAGGTTCCAGGCGAAAGTTGCATGGAGACACGGCGCGTAAGACGCGTGTAATGAAGAGGATGCTGAGAGGAGGAGAGTTAAGGGAAAGGGAGAGCGCCAACAAACTCATTCCAAGAGTAATCCTCGTGGATGTTTAAGGGCTGGCTTAGAAAAAAGGTAAAATAGTGGGGGGAAAGCCATGGAGAGGAAACAAAAATCACTGCATCGCAGTGGGCTTACAACGGAGGCGTTTGGAAGCTCTTGCACGGAGGCAAAAAATGAATGTGCATTGCATGCACTCCACGTAAGGATCCTGAGCGATGCCTTTGTGAGTGTTTTTTTTTTCCGTACCGCGAGCTAAAAATAGCACCACTGTTTGATCGCGGTCCAGAAATAGGCAGAGGGATAACACTTGTATAAAAAGGACTGCAATTCCGAGGAACCTTGGACATGTTGCTGAGGTTAGATCTGGATCAAAGCAGAATTTGATTCTCATTGTGCATGCGATCACGTTTAACTGATTTAAATGATATGTGTTTCCTCTTTCAGCAAAGGCTTGCTGCATAGGTAAGTACACAGGCGAAGCACTGTCTGCTATGTTATAGTTGTATCATTTATTGCAGGAGATTCTGTGCATGTGTGGTGGAAATCGTGTAGTATCGCAGCCACAGGATGATGCAGGGGTAGCATGTACTTCCATCCTTTTCGTCGTAATGTCGTGTCTCTTCTCTCAACTACACCGACTTTTTTTTTTCTCCCAGAGCAGGAATCTCACTAACGGTAAATATGAGAAGCAAAAAAAACAAGCAAGCCCAAACTCATTTGACGGCGCTGTTAAGGCATTTCGCTTTCTTTCTGTCTAAAAAGTTTGCCAATGGAAATCCCCAATCCCCAGCATCAGAGGGACATGAGTGATGATAGTTTGTCTGTTAAAGACTATATTAGATAAGGCGTGTTCGAGGAAGCTGTGCCAAATCTGGCTATACAGAAGGCTGCAGCAAAGCTGGAGAGGGGGAACCCGCAGGCTGCAAGGTTTTGCTGATTATACTATCATGTGGCGTGAAGGGAAGCCTGTGCTTTTGCTGAACCTCCACCAACACTGTCCTCGACTACAACTAGGCATCTCCTTTTAAATACCACCTGCGGAGGGACAAAAGAGCTTGCTTTCCCAAGGCATTTAAATGCATCCTCAGCATCAAGTCCAGTTAGCAGCTTATACCTGCAATGTTTTTACCCTACTTCCAGTTTTAAGATATAATATAGAGATAATACGTTAATGGGTGGACTGTGATCTTTATTCGGTCTTTTATTCTACAGCAGTGTAACAGCAGCCCTGTGATTATTGATCTGGTGGCCGCACACTTGCGTTTATTTATAGTGATCAGTGTTATATTTTAAGTACACAGTAAAAAAATGCGTTTTCCTGTGTCTGGAAAACTGCGGGCAAGATTGACAAAACAACATTGGATAGACACGACGAATACCGCCCTATTGTGTGGCGTAAAGTATTGATAACGCATAAAGAATATATATGAGAAAACTTCAGTAATGCTTCATTGGCATGGTAGGGGCAGTGATTTACAGACTCTATAGCTTAAAACATATTACATTGAGAAACTTTCAGTTCGACTGTAAATTGAAGGTCGTGTAATGAAATAGCAATTGTGACATGGCTGCACGGTCTAAAAGTAAAAGTTTGAATGTGAATTGGTCCGTTAAAATTTGACTTAAAGAGGCATTACAAAAATGTAAATTGTTCAAAAACATTGTACCTGGCAACCCAGTGTGGCGCCCCACCACACACACACACACACACACACACACACACACACACACACACACACCTCATTCTGGATACTACCTTGGGTAAACGTATAAGTAATTAATTTAATACATATTTTTAAATGATTCATGCATTGCGTTATTGGCATATCCCACCAGCATCTCATCGGTGTTTAACCAAAAAGTACTTTATATCAGCAATATACTTGATTTTCACTGGAAACAACAGTTGGTAAAGGCAGCTATCATCATATGTCACGTCAATAGAATCAAACGTAAGAATCTAATCTGAAACTACGCAGGTACACATGAAATACAATTAAATGTCTAGTTCTCATAATTGTACTAGTATTTTACGTACCTGGATGACATGGCATTTAAAGAAATAGTGAACTGGCATGTAGAACGACAGGTTGCTGGTATGGAAAAGGCTATCTTTGATTACCTCGACCTTTTCGAGACTTGTTGTCTAATGTTAAACACGCCTAGCACCAGCATAGCAATATATTTGTATAAAATGAATTTTGGAAGGTGTATTGTTAGTGGAAACATGGATTTTTCCGAGTCGTGACTGCTCTAGTGAGTAATATGGGCGCGTTGGCTGCGTCAGGAGATGCAGTCGCTGCGTGCGCTGCAGACGGAAGGGGGAGAATCGTGACTGACTCCTGGAGACATCCACAAACAAAACGCGCACTCATAAAATCCTCATAATGGTGGCATCTGGGCAAGATATTCACACGTGTTTGCTTTCTAGCCCTTAACTGTTTGCATTGAGCCACCTCAACCTTCTCTTGCACCAACGAAGACATGAGAACAATAGCAGTGATTAAGGGATGGGAGGGAGGATCTTGGTTTGGGATGAGTTCAGATCGGTTGTATGGGGGTATCCAGATATAGATCGTGACCCTCCCACCTAGTACAGCTTGTTGCCTGTAGTTCCAAAAAGAGACGGCCACAGACTTTTAGTGCATTTTGACTAATGTGTTTAGAGGACATATACAGAAAATGCTTGGTAAGTAAAATTCAGCTATACAACATAGATTAAATATATTATATTTCGAATGAATATATTACCTAGATTCAATCCACAAGTATATTATAGTAAATTTGTGGCATATTAATTAGTATTTATGATATCTTTTTCAACTGATAATTTGTGACATTGCTTAAAATAGCTTGGATAGTTATCAACCAGATTTATTCGTGCACAGTATATAGCACATAACAAACTGATCATCCACAAGTTGCTTGCAATAACACATTTCCACCAAAGGGGTCGTCAAATCTATAAATTCTAAAGATTTGCACTAAATCTTTAATAATACAGTACGGTATCTTTTATTTTGTTGTGTATTACTTAAAAATATTATTTACGCGACCTTGTACATTTCAGTTACAGATATTCCATTTCATGGTAACTTTTGAGGATTTAACTATATTTTCTAATTAATGAAAGAGAATAAAATCTATAGGTAGTTTACAGAAACCCCTGTTTTTTCTCTCAATGGTACGAGCCAGTGAACTCTCTGTGGTCATGCACTGAAACTGCTTCGGAAACCTGTCATGTTGTCTTCGTGTGGAGTCGATCCACTGCATCGTTCTCTTGAATGTCACATTAACTCGATTATGATGCTTTTTAATTTTGCTTCCATAATACTGAGAGTGTACCTTCTCTCAGAGGTTTATCTATCTGCTATGAAATCTGGGGTTAGTACATTGTTGTCGTGAAGCTGACATCACGACCCCCTTCAAGACGTACCAGATAAAAGTATCAGGTTAAAAATAGCTGATTATCAATTCTAATATTGTTTCATTGGTCATCTGTGCCAACCAGGATACAATTTGGTTTCCCCCCTTTTTTTATTTATTTATTTTTCTTTTTTTTCTTTTTTTGAAAAAGGGGGGTCCCTATATGAAAAAGGCACCGATTGGTGGATGACGATTTTTTGTTCGGTCCAATAAGATCTCTCGCTGCTCCCTATTTATTGCGAGCAGATTACAGACTGCTCTCTTCCCACCCTCAGCACTGCTGTGGCACTATCTGCTTTTAGCTTTGCTGAACCATAACGAGATGATGGGATATGTGATTTTTAGGCTACAGCGAAAAATGATACTGCAATTAAAGATCTTACTGTGTAGATGTATTACAACGTCAGTGATAAAAAAGCAGATCAGTGTAGTGAGTTTGGAATTTGGGGGAGAGGAAGGAAAGGAAAACTCGGTGTAGGAGAGTAAACAGGACCGTGGAGAGCTCAAGCATACGGCGCTCGGGGTTTGGATCTTAAAGCTTCTCGTCTCCTGTGCTGGTAGAACGAGATGATGTGGGAATACACTCCGGGCTCGGAAGAGGTCTCGCTGCCTCTGTTCGCCGATATCTGGATACACACACGCGATTTAGGAAATAAGCAAGACCAAGGTTCACCTGGATGCCACCGTGGACTTAATCTACGAGCGGACGGCGAAATGTCTTTCGCGAATCTTTTTGCGGTCTGGGCTTGCTGTTCATAAGTATCTAGCTGGGAAGCCCTTACCCCAAAAAGCATTTGCGGAAGACGCATTCGGCGAATTTCCACCAGAAGACACTTCGCAGACTTTATTTATTATTATTATTATTATTATTATTATTATTATTATTATTATTATTATTTGTTTTTTGTTTCATTTTAATATATATAAAAAACGAACTTTACAGCAATCTTGACCTCTCTGGCTCTCCTTTGCCAGAGCTCGGACAAATATTGTTATCGCACAAAGTCACCCAAACATCCCGTTTCCACCTAAGTAGGCTTCAGTCCGCACGTGGGAAAACACTGAGGTCCATTCGGAAGGGAAAGTAAAATGGGCTGGGCATCTCGTTCTGGTAAATTCAACTCAAACACTGTTTAAATGACCCACCCCTTTTGTAGCAACACAAAACTTACACACTTGCAGTCACTATTGTAGATACACAGCCAAAGGCTTGTTTGTGACGTCATATGTTATACGACAGTTTCAGGTGCTAACGTCACTGTGTGCCTGTACGTCATATAAGGGGCCCCGAAAAGATTTATCCTCTCCACTATCTCTCTCTCACTCTCTCTCTCTCTCTCTCTCACACACACACACACACACACACACACACACACACACACACACTGGCTCAGGCACAGTTTTAACACCCCTGTGAAATCTTGGCTTTTCAAGGCCATATGTTCCCAATTCATACAATCAGTCCCTGTCATTCACAAAACCAAATTGTAACTATTTATAAGAAATAATTTGCCAACTTGTAAGGCCCAGAAAAGGAAAGTCTTTGTGTTGATTTCTCTCTCTCTCTCTCTCTCTCTCTCTCTCTCTCTCTCCTCTTTCTCTCTGTCCACAACCTTGTGTGTGTGTGTGTGTGTGAGTGTGAGTGTTTCCGTGTTATGATCATGATAACTGAGACGTAGATATTATACGAATAAGTGCACACATGGCCAAACGCACAGGGACACATTTTTTATGATTGAATTCAGGTGTTTCATGCTGTCAAACACGCACAAACACACAATACATATATATAATTCTATACATTTGTATTTTGGGGGGGGATTATCACTGAATTTGAGCGTGGTACAGTAATAGGATGCCACATTTACAACAATCCAGCATGTACACTTTCAATTCTAGATATTACATGACCAAGTGGTCTTATTATTACAAATTACAATTATTTAGGAACTATGTAAGTTACAGAATGGGGTTGCTGCGGTGTATAGTACATTAAAAAGTCAAAAACACTGAATGCAGACCTTCCAACATCAAGCACAATACCAAGTTGCAGATGAAGTGGTACAAAGCACACTGCTACTGGACTCAGTGGAAATATGTTGAGTGACAAACCCCACTTCTTTATCTGGAAGGCTGATGTGCTATTTTGGCCATGCAATTTGGTGGGAAAGGGATAATACTAGGGTTGTTTGTCAGAGCTACATCTGGACCACGTAGTTTCAGAGAAGGTGAATCATATGCGTCCAGTTTAGGCCTTTTTGTGTCAGCATACCTGTACCCTAAGCAAGCATACAAAGATAATTATATAAAGGTGTGGTGTGGTGGGAATCAACCCCATCAAACACCTTTGGGATAAACCAGGAAAGTAATTGAAAACCAGACCTTCTCGATTACATCAGTATATCACTTCACTAGTTGTCATCTTAATAATTTGGTAAAAGATTCTCACAGTGACACTCTAAAATCTTATGAAAGGGCTTCTTAAAAAGATGAAACTGGTTATAGCTCCAAGTATGGACCAGTTCCATATTAAGACCTATGGATTTAAAATGGGATGTTGTAAATGCTCCTGCTGGTGTGTACTTGTCCCAATACTTTTGTCCATACATACAGCTACATGGAAATGGCCATGCATAAAAGTTGAGGAAAGATTTACCACTTTCACAATACACTAAGTTTGAGTAAAATACATTTAATGTGTAAATGAGACTAACTATAGCACTGTACTCAAAATGACTGATAGGTTATGGTTGACACTTAATCACTTGTAAA
>JAYDZF010000001.1:14857502-14868670 GCA_034509105.1 Microcambeva barbata
TTTGTAAAAAAAATCCCATCCCCACCTCACAATCTTCTTACAGAACCACACCTCAATTACAACAGTGTTACTTCAGTTATTGTTTTAGTGCAGCTGCATGCTGGGATGTGGTAATATGTTAACACATAAAAGATGTCCTTACCTGCAGCACTGGGGTCTGTCTGAGCCTCCATTCAGCCTACAGCAGCAGCCGGTGCAATGCTGTCTGGCGCTGCAGCCGGAGATGGAAGGGGAGGTGTGAGGCGTAGTCTCCCCCATCTCTCTCTCTCTCTCTCTCTCTCTAGCTCTGTCTCTCTCTCTCTCCATTTCTTCCCTTTGTACACGCTGTTACTTCAACACCTCCCTTGTCATTGCAGCATGCATAGTGCAATGACAAAGAAATACAAAAATCACCATCACTATCTGTATCCACTATTACACCACACAGGATGTCAACGGATTTCTACAAAATCCACAATGAGTCAAGAAAAAATTAACAAATTTTAACATTTGAGGTACAAAGATTAAAAAAAAAAACTCAGAAAATAAGAGTGCATCAAAGGAGAGGCCTGGATCTATTGTAGCACCCAATATTTTAAGAACTGGGAGTTACAAAGAAGACATTTTGTACCTGAGATATTTCATGTTTTGCCTGGTAAAATTTGGCTAGTAATTAGGTGGAAAAATAAAAAATACCAAAAACCAAACAGGTGTTGTAATCATGGTTTGGTACAAAAGCAACATCCAAGAAAACTCCAAAGTCATTGATGAGTAATGAATTTGTCAAGAAGTGCATGAGAAAAATATTGTTTAAAAACTATGCACAGCAAAGATTGAAATGGATCTGCAACCACCTGCAGTGAACAAATATCATTTAATTATTCAAGACATTTGGAATATTTTTAGTACATAAAGGCCAATGAAGCTGATCGTTCATGATCTTTCATTCTTCAGACGGCACTGCATCAAGAACTGCCACTCAGATATAGCTGTTATAACCACATGAGCAAGGGATTCTAATTGGTAAACCTTTGTCAAATGCGACTTGAAAATTTACTGTGGAAAAAAAGAACCCTTATGTTAAACATCCAGAAGCGTCAACAATGTCTCTACAATGGACAATCACACAGTGGAAATGTGTAGTGTGGTCAAATGAATCAGAATTCCATTTTTATTTTTTAGGGAAAAGGACACTAAATACCCCAGTGTAAAGACAAAAAGGATTTTTGCTAATTTATTAACAGAAAAAATGAAATATCACTTAGTCATAAGTATTCAGACCCAGTCAGCCACTCCTTTGATTTTTTAGCTGTGTGCTTAGGGTCATTGTATTTTTGGAAAGAGAACCTTCTGCCCAGTCTGAGGTCCAGAGCACTCTGGAAGAGGTTTTCTTCCAGGATATGTCTGTAATTAGCCATATTCATCTTTCCTTTAATTGCAACCAGTCGTCCTGTCCCTGCAGCTGAAAACACCCTCATAGCATGATGCTGCCACCACAATGTTTCACTGTTGGGATTGTATATAGCAGGTGATGAGCAGTGTCTGGTTTTCTTTATACATACCGCTTGGAATTAATGCAAAAAAAAAAAAAATCAATATTTGTCTCATCAGACAGGATAATCTTTTTTCCATAGTCTGGGAGTTTTGCAGGAGAGGCTTATGCCCCAACTGGTGCAGGGCTGTAGTGATAGTTGACTTTGTGGAACTTTCTCCCATCTCCCTACCTCTGGAGCACATCTTTGGGTTCTTCTTTACCTCTTTCACCAAGGCTCTTCACCCACAATGACTCAGTTTGGCTGGACAGCTAAGTCTAGGAAGAGTTCTAGTCATCCCAAACTTATTTCATTGAAAGATTTTGGACGCCACTGTGCTCTTTGGAACATTGAGTGCAGCAGAAATTCATTTGTAATTCATTTGCCTTTCCTAATCAAGTTTAATTAAACCATTCAGTCTAATTGAACACAGCTGGACTCTAATAAAGGAGTAGAATCCTCTCAAGGAGGATCAGAAGGAAATACAGTAAAGGGTTTCAATACTTATGACCATATGATATTTCAGTTTTTCTTTTTTTAATAAATTTGCAAAAATGTCTACATTTCTGTTTTTTTATGTCAATATGGGGTGCTGAGTACCGTACCCACTGTAATTTAGTCGTCTGTGGTGAAGCATATACTAACCCATTTTGGAAATATGTTCAACCTTACAATACATAAATGATTCCACGTTTCTTCTTGCCTTGTTAGTAGTCTTGTTTTTTTCTCACACAAAAATGCAGATGGTTGTTTACACTAAATGAAGTAAGTAAAAAGGTGTGCAGTACGTGTATATGTTCACCTCAGTAAAAAAATGATGAAATGGTGAAAACATGCAAGAAGCTTTTAATTTGGTGGCTTAGTGGCTTAGCACTGTCATTTCATAACAAGAAGGTCCTGGGTTCGATCCCATGTATGGCGATCCTGATCCTTTCTGAGTTTGCATGTTCTCCCTGTGTTTGCATGGGTTTCTTCCCACAGTCCAAAAACATGCCAGCAGGTTAATTGGAGACACTGTATTGTCCTATAAGTACATACATGAATATTGAGGGTTGTGTCAGGAAGAGCATCCGGCGTCAAAACAATAATCCGGATAGCAATCCACAATGGCGCCCTCTAACGGGAAAGACGTAAAAAAGCAGGTTCTAGCTTAGTGATTCGGTGAGTCAAATATTTGAATCATTTCACTGTACCGAACTAAGCAACTCGACTCACTAGACAAAATCGGCACTAACGATGCTCGAACCAACTTCAGTGTATAGTTTGAGCATGCGCGAAGAGGGGGCGGAGTCGGGCACAGAGGAACGGTGGATGACTGTTGTGGTTAGCCTGCTAGTCAGACGGGTGAAAGGAAATCGCAAATGCTTCATGTTTGGAAACTAATAAATGCCGGCGTGCACAGTCTCGTTTTTAACGAACGTAGAAACTCTATTTGTAAATAAAAAGTGTGCTCACGTGTTTAGCTCAGCGGCAGCAGTCATTGCTAATTGAGTTTGGCGAGTGGGAGAACCCGTTAGCCTTGCTCTCATGAGGGAGGGATGCATTGAGCTGAAGACAGGAGCAAATAGAGCTAACCCAGCTAAGTTAGTATGCCCTCTGATTTTATATCTCTTCTCAGCACGGATACCGACCCTAATTCACCCAAATCTCTTTACTCCAAAGGTGAGTCCGCTCATGCTTTTCATACCATATAGTACTTATCCTACTTTTGTACGATAAGGGTGTTTAGGAATGCACAGATATGGTTATATTTAGCCCATGCATCTGTCAGCAGTGGGCTGAGTTAGCTAGCTAGCTCGGTCTGTATGTGCGTGTGATGGCCTGACGGCGGCGGTGTGTTTGTGTTTGCGTTTGCAAACACTTCAAGCTCAATGTGTCACTGACAGCTTCCCTCAAATGCTTTGGTTTTTGAATCAAGGTCAAAGAGCTTCGTTTCAATTGCTTTTAACCAAGATTTAAGACTCACACATCCGTCCACTACACAGGATATACATTAATATTTAGCAAACCGTGACTCTTAAAACCTTGGTCCTCTAACCCTCAGACTGCACACACACACTGGACTGGGAAGGTTTGGTCCATTCTAGACCACTGGCAGCCCGAACAGCATCAAGAAAATAGTGTTTATGTGTTCTGCTTTAAACTTTCACTTAGTTAAGCTTTTTTAAATTAATGGCAACCTTTATAAAGTCACATTTATTTGCACTAAGAAGACACTTCTGACGACCACATAGATAGTTATCCAGAACATCCTGTTTTTGGTTTAGATTTTTAGATTTCTTCATGGCTTATTCTCAAATTACAAATTACAAGTTACTCAAATTACACCCATCTGTCCAGCGGCTGTTTTTTGTTGTTGATTATTTCTATTTGTTCTGTTTACTAAAATTGATAGTGTTAGTTTGTAGTGGTCAGCAACAGAACAGTACAGTCATGGTTCAGGATTTGCAGAAACTGATTTTTCCTTGGAACCTAACTACATTAGTATTTGGAAAACCCCTGCTTATAAGCCAATTTCACTAACCTCCGCATTATTTGATGTATTTTTTTGTGACATATAATTGAATGTGGTTAAATGCTAAATTTTTAAAATGTAGTAATTTTGTAACAATTAGGAGCTATGGTTGTTGGAGATCTGACCTTGTGATCGGAAGGTTACCGGTTTGAATACCAGTCGACAGGTCACAACTGAAGTGCCATTGACCAAGGCACCCAACCCCTAACTGCTCCCTGGGTGCCATAGGTAGGGTTGCCCACCCCTCTGGGCATGTATGATCACAGCTCCATAGTGTTCACTAGTCTTGGGTTAAAATGAAAGTTGAAAAGAGAGTTCAAAATTCTAATTATTCTGATGAATCTTACTGTAAATCCAGCTAAATGTACCATACTTTACCAGAAAACGCAAGAAAACTCACTTGTATGAATGACAGTACATACATACAGGTGTAACAAGGGCACAGTGTTACTGGTCAGTGTGTGGTAAGTGGTGTAATAATGTATTAGAGATCTCTAAAGTGTTTTTAGCTGAAAAGAAAACCAAGCTGCCGAGTGCTGTTATTACAGAGAAGACTCGGTTTTTTCTTTAACAAAACTGCTTTATTAACCAGTTAAGCATCAGCGTGATCAGGACGCTTGTACGAGAACTCGGGGACAACAACACACAAGATTAATGAAAGAAGGCTACACTCTTCAAAGTGCACTTCGCTTATGTAAATGCATAAAATAGGAAGTTCCTCTACACAACGGAACAAGGTGAGTGTTGTATATACTAGTTAAGTTTATAATAATGTTCAAAAAGATATAATGTACAATATACAGGTTTTAAAAGAATCTAACAGAGGGGTGATAGTGTATTTATCTAAACACGATTTACATCGTGATGACTCAATAATAAACACAATTGTTTTCAAGCGTCCATTAAAAGGTAAGCAGTTATGACTGAAAATGTGTTTTTTGGTTTCATTTGTGAGTGAGTTTAAATGATAAAAATGGCCATTTAGAAGCACATGCTGCTCTTAAACAAGCTTTAATCATGTATTAATTTCTGATGCGACTTTGAGTTTTGTTTTTTTTTTTGTCCTATACTGAACTGAGAGCACCAGTAGTTTCATTTAGTATGATGAGGTTTGAACTGGACAATACTGGTCCAAGCCACAAAAATGACATTTAAAGCATGGCTGGCCTAGCCAGCTTCTCCAAAATTGCTTTTAATGTCTCTCTTTGTATAGTGGTGTGACTTCCTAGTCTGTGGCCAGGGTTTTGTCTAGTTCTCAAAGTGTGCCGGTTTCAAGTTCACTACTTTGCCTTTTTTCTTTACAGCACAGTGACTTGAAAGGTGTTCTGAAAAGTCATGTGTTAGCACAATATCTCCTTAGCCTTATAGCAACAAATATTTAAGTTGATCATTTTACCACAAGTGAAATTCCTATTTGGTGTGCGATGGATTTTTCTTTTTTAGTTCAATAGTGGCCGCCATACTATAAAGTAACTATTCAAGCCAGTTAAAGAATTCCTTTCTGAATTTCTTTGACAGAATTCTTCTGTGTCAGTCTAAAGCTAAGCAACAAAACCCTAATAAAATAAGTGTTTTAGGCCAGATCTTTCTGATCAGGATGTAATGCTATTAGCTTGTGGTGTAGGTTTTTTTTTAACATCACAATATTTGTGTGACTGTGTTTAAATAAAAGCACATTTACACAGCATTTATTGACTATTCAAGATTTTAATGAGTAGACTAGGAATAGCTTCATGGAAAAAAACCATCTTAATTGGCAGTGCTATTTACAAATTAAAATGGATGATGTAAAATAGTTAAGTGAGGTAGTAATGTAATAAAGTTGTATCGTCTGATATACACTAAGAATCTTTTATATTATGCCCGTACAGTTTTAGGATGTGGTATGGTATTCCATGGTTTTCCATCTTTTCTAGATAAAAGAAATCTTCCATAACTGTTTACAGTGCTGGTTGAATCGTGCTCTAATATACTGAAGTGAGATTTCTGTAGACCAAGTTCTTGGTATTCTTGGTGGCTTTGTAGTAGAAAAGATAAAGTGTGAAATGAACCTGGCCTTGTTCCTCTTATAATCACCAAGACATGTGCTTGTCTACAAATAGTTTTCACCAGATTTAATCAAGTATTATGAGGGCAGAATTGAACGTTTCAACAATCATTCTGTAGTCAAGGGACAATGGATTAAATGTAGAACACGTAGTGTGCAGATGTGCGTGACCAAAGGTTTATCATCGGATACGATTGAAATGCAAGTCCAGTGGTTAGCTGGACATCTGGATAGCTCTCTTGATTCTCTGAATCTTTCAGCAATATTATGTAGGATCAATCAGAATTACAATCCACTTTATTTGCCAAGTATGTTTACACACACAAGGAGTTTGTTTACGGCTGGTGTTTGCTCTACAATTTTCAAACAATACAGAAAATGTTACAGCCCCTGTTTGATTGAATGCACAGGGCTCTGTAGCACCTGACAGAGTAGAAGGTTAGAAAGTTCGTGTCTGGGGTGTAATGAGTCTTGATTATTTCTTATGTAGAGGTCTTGGCGGGTGGGTAAGGGAGCACCAATGAATGTCTCTGCACTATCTACCACTCTTTGCAGTCTGCATTATTGAATTGTGGCTAAACCAAACCAGACTGCGGTGGATGTACTCAGGACAGATTCAGTGTCTTTTTAATGTCCATTGTAGAGGTGAATTTGTTGGAGTAGAGAGACAATAGCAGTGGAGAACGCATCCCTGTGGAGCACCAGTGCTTCCTGACCTTATGGCAAAAGTGATGTCCCTCAGTCTCACCTGTTGCATCCGGTCTGTTAAAAAGCTTTTAATCCATTGACAGATGGCAGGGGACACTGTAAGTTGAGACTGTTTGTAGCATGGGAGTTCTGGTATAATGGGATTAAATGCCGAGGTGAAATCCACAAAGAGGATAGGTCCTTGGGCTGTCCAGATGTTCGAGGATGTAGTGCAGTCCCATGTTGACTGCATCATCCACTGATCTGTTCAATATGCAAGCTGGTGTTGAGATGTTCTTTTAGACTGTAGAAAGTTCTCTCGTCTCTCAAGTTTAGCAAGGTATTGAGCCACAACCCATTTTTTAAAATTAATAATACAGGTTCATCTCACATTTTGTAGAAGCGTCTAGACAGTGTGGTTTGCCATGAAATATTTTGTTAGCAAAGTGTTGCATCTTTTAAGTCATGTACCTGCTGAGGTATGTATTAAATAAACCAGTGAACTAAATACAGTTCAAAAGGATGATGGCAGTGTTGGCATAGTTCATAGATGATGTGAAATAAAACTGAGAAAGGAAATAGAAATAAAACTATAAACCAAGAAGGGAAAATAAAACAATATTTAATGTTGATTTTCATAGCAAGGTACTCTAGATTTCTTTAATTTACCAGTCTACACCCAGAACTGTCTGCCAAATGTGTTCTTTTCCATTCGCTATTACACAAGGGTACTCATGAGTAGGAGGAGTATGATTACCATTCTGCACTGGTAACTGTAAACAATAGCACTAGCAACGACAGGATGACTTTGGTTTTGCTTTACTGCTGTTGTCAGGGAATATTTTTGTTTTGCCTTTTCTTTCTCATGAAGTGAGGCGGTGCTACTCACCTTGCAGCTATGCTACCCTGACCAGCACAGAATTACTGTCTAGTTTAACTTTGACCCAGTTTGCCATGGACTTTTTAAAAAGTGTTACAAATAAGAAACATTGTGAGGCAGCTGTGGCCTGGTGGTTAGAGAACTGGGCTTGTGATCAGAAGGTTGCTTGAGCAAGGCAACTAACCTCTAATTGCTCCCCGGGTGCCATGGCTAGGGCTGCCCACCGCTCTGTTCACATATGCTGACTACATCTTAGTGTTCACTAGAGAGTATATTTATTTATTTATTAGGATTTACCATCATGCTTTACACTTTTGGTTACATTTATAACAGACACTCGGTTGACACTCGGTTATATTAAACACAGTCATGGACAATTTTGTCTCTCCAGTCAACCTGCTGCATGTTTTTAGACTGTGGGAGGAAACCAGAGCACCCAGAGTAAACCCACACAGACATGGGGAGAACTCCACACTAGTGTATATGTAGTAGTGTGTTTCACTGCATGGATTGGGAAAGTTTTGTAAATTCTAAAAAATATATATTGTTAATATATGGGCAGAAATAATGCATAGATATGGCAAAGAGAAGCTGTTCCATTTTCATTTAGCAGCATGGCGAATACCTTTTCAGCCTTTATCAGACACCTTTAGCCAAAGCCACTTACATTACAGTTACAGTATACCGTCTGAGCAATGAGGCTCATGGGCCCAACAGCATCAACCTTTCAGTGGTGAGATTTGAACCGGTGCCCTTCGAATGAAATGAAATGCCATCAGTCATTTTAGTGAGCTGAAATGAAATGTGGAGACTAGGTTTGCATTAATAATACCACGTTTATTACTCCTGGAATTGTTCTTCATGGATTCATAGTTTTTAGATTTAATGCACATTTGATTAAAACAAAAAGTTTAAAAAAGTTTCCAGATTAAGAACTGCACAACACAGAATGTAAAAGTTTTATTGTAACTCACCGAACAACAATAGCATTGAAGTAACATGGACGTTGGCATTTATAGATAGATAAATTGATGGACGGACGGACAGATAAGATAAGACAGACAGACAGATAGATAGATAGGCTAGTGCTTTTTCTCGTTTTTGTCCTCTGTACTCCTGTCCTTCAGAGGGTCTGTTTGTCCTGCACTTGTGAAATAGCAGTCCGCTACTGAACCAGCTCCTCTGATTTCTGATGACGGTGTACAAAGGGTGACCAGTATCATCCATTAATGTCCAATAGTTTGTCCATATCCTTTTCCCAGATAGCCCAGCTTCACGCGGGCCGCAGAACCAAGCCCGCATGATCAGTTTTTCACAATTTCAATGCATAGCAAAACTATTTCTTACCTGGAGTTTCTTGCCCTGTGTATTCTTAGACTCAGTGTATGACCTCCTCCCCAACGAGCTTCAGCTTCCCCCCACACAGGACAAACACACCATGAGTCAGAAGAGTGGTGGAGAGGCCGGTCCTCTTCCCCCTGCTGCCCTGGCCTCAGGTAGGCAACGTTTCATGCTATGTAACGACATCATTCCTTAGTTGCCTTATTATCATCTGATCATTTGTCTCATGATCCATTTTAATCACTTTAATCACAATTCACTGTCGTGTTCTACCCTTTTATTCAATGTGCATGTGTTTGTTCGACTCGAATCCATTCATTTTATTAGCTTATCGATCATACATATCAGCCCGTCCTTTTGCATTGTCTGTTATTCTTTCTAGGCATCTACCAATGTACTATTCAGTTCTATAACCAGCTTTAGTCTTTTAGTTGATGCTGTCTCCAATGTAACCACTAAAATGTTTAAAGAATTTCCTGTTATTGCTCTTGGTGAGCCAAGAGGTTTTTTTTTTCCCTGATTTTTGCCCAGACCACTTTCTGGCATGTGCCCACCCAATGCAAGCTGTCCCAGCAAACCTTTACTAATCATTATCTACCACTCTAACCTATTCTGACTTACAAACGTAATAAGGAAAACATTTCGATTATTATTTAGCATTTTAATTCCAGAAGGCACGATCCATTATCATGTTTCCATTTTGATAATGGATATAATTAGTCTAAATAGTCATTGGTATAGTGGTGGTGGATTTACACACACAAATATCAAGCATCAAATCAAACTTGATTATAGAAGTTAAACACAAAACCTTTAACATGGCCCTATGTTTTATTTATTATTTTTATCCCCTAGTTACAATCTCTTTTGCTTTACCATGTGCTCTGGTTAGCACCAGCGCTGCACCCTGGGGAAGATTTTCATTCATTTGTGCACAAATGAGTTCATGAGCAAAACTTGCTGATATTGACATTGGCTGACCTTTGAATGACCAGCACTTATTACTTTTTTGCTGTCATTTGTCGTTTTTATTCCAGGGAGTTCCCTCTGAAACAGGGAGAGTCTGCTTATAAAATGGTCTGCAGTTCTCTGCTTCGTAGGTCAGAAGCTTGTTTATTCTGTCTCAACGGCTCTGCTCAGTCCCAACCAAATCTTCTGATTGGCATGCATGGTTTAACACCTTAAATCGGTAATTGGAGCATATTTGTTTTTAGAAGCTGATTTGATAAACTGTGATTTAAGATGTAATAACAAATACACTGATTGGGTCTTTACATCTTACGCATGTCTACATGGCACATTTTCGGACATTTGGGCCATATACTGTCATTTAAAGTAACCGTGATACAGTTCTATTTTTCTCAGCAAAAACATGTATTCATTGACTATAGAAGAAAATCAAATAGTACTGCACATTATTGACCTAACAGTGTCTCTGCTGCAAGCCTGATTTATATGTGTGGGCTTTATTAACTCCGATCTGTGCACACTACAGATGCAGCCACCACCTGCGTCGCTTCATCCTCCACTGGCGGGCACAGCAGTGCCTCTTCCTGTCCCAGCATGCACTGTGCTACCTCAGCTCCAGAGCAGTCCTCCAGGCTCCACAGCTGTCTCCCTGCCGAGGTGCAGGGAGCAGAGCCTGGTTCACCGTCGGTCATCGGCGGGGCTGCCGCCGGCGATGGCATGGGTGCGGCGGCCCATCAGAGCCAGATGACGCCATCGAAACGGCGTACCGTCCTCAACATCTCCCCACCTCCGGAAGACCTGCTTGACGACAGCCGCATGTCCAGTCAGGACGAGTTAGGGCCTAACCCAGACTCCGAGCAGAGCAGCAGCATATGGATCGACGATTCGGTTTCCAACTTCAGCATGCTGAGCAACCATTCGTACAACGATAACACAGAGGTTCCACGAAAGTCCCGTAAGCGAACGCCTCGTCAGCGGCCCGGTCCAAAGCCTGTGGCCAGGGATGAAGCAACCATGGACGTGTTCGATGCAGACAGTGCGAAAGCACCACACTTTGTTCTTTCACAACTAGGCTCGGATTCAAAAGGCAATCTCAAAGGAAGGTTGGTTAAGCTCATCCTAGATCCTGTTTCTCTGTTTAGCAGTAGGATTTAGGATTTATTAGGATTTATACTTTTTCATACTTTTTTCCTTCATAAGACTCATCTGTAAACACTG
>JAYDZF010000001.1:15228406-15239777 GCA_034509105.1 Microcambeva barbata
GTCAGCTCTGGGAATCAAACCGGCAACCTTCTGATCACAAGCCCAGTTCTCTAACCACCAGGCCACGGCTGCCTCAATTTATATAATCCATAATACAATGCACACACTGAAATCCTGAATATTCAGTGTATTAGTTCATTTAAAATATAAATACCTGCCTAACACATAATTAATTATTATTCATTGTTTATTAGAGAAAGAAAGCTGTGTTTGTACACTGGAATGTAATTAGATTAATTGTAATTTAGTGTTATAGAGTGTAGTTCAATAGGTCCTGTGCTGCCGTTAATGAGCTGTCATTACTACAATGCAAATCTTTTTTTTTTGTTCTAGGCAAACCCCGGCTCACAGCACTATATTTAATTCACTGCAGTTAGGCTAATATCATTATCTTCAGTCCAGCCCCACTGATTTAGGCATGCACTGAGGTTATTACAGTGAGAAAGCAAAGCGTAGTCTCTGTCCATTCGTTTTCCTTTTAAGCCATAAAGAGCTAAACTCATTTGGCTGAACCTACAGCAAGAGCCTTTATAAAAGTTTGTGCCTTTATGTGTCTAATACAAAGATAAGGGATGTAATATATAAATGCTTCTCATAATAAACCCCAGCATAATAAAATGGTCTGTTAATAGTTGTGAAAATAAAAGCACTTAAAATGTTTCAAAGTTTTAGGTTGCACATAATTAATTACTTCTGTTGGAACACAATAGGGCTTCTGACATTTCTGGGAATGCACTCGATCTATATATTATATATATACTTATATCTATAAGATTATAAGTACGCACATGCATAGATTAATTTTACTCAGACAAGCAAGCTATACAGTCCCCTAACATGATGTTACGTGTGGCTTGGTATGAAACAAGCAGGGATGTCCCTGAAAAGGTTTTTAGGTGAAGGAAAATGTACACTAAGCATTTAATGGTGGCCACTCTCAGACAAACCCCTAGACCAGGGGTGTCCAATCTTATCCAGAAAGGGCCGGTGTCGGTGTGGGCTTTCATTCCAGCCAAGCAGAAACTGCACCTGATTCCACCTGCTTAATTTGCTTAATTGGCTGTTTGGTTGGAGTAAAAACCAAGATTGGACACCCTTGGCCTAGACTAATAAAGGTGATGATTTTCAAATTTTGTAGGCTTGTTAGTTCACTACGAATTTCCCCTTCGTTGAGCCTAAGCCCATAGAATTTGAATCATTTAATGTAAGTTGAAATATGACTTTGCCATTGTGTTCAAGAATGTTCAAGTAGATCACATTTTAGATCTTTATCTATGCTGTAATGTATTACTATTTATATCAATATGATAATGATAACTAAGCTAAAGCTAAGTCAAGCAAAACATCTAATGTATAATCACTACTTGACATGTCAGCTGATAAGGGATGACCATAAATGTAGTCCCAAATCTATTGACTGGGAAAACCAATGTACAGGATTCCTAGGGAATATAGGAGCCTATGGAGAACAACGATTACAAATGAAAACAAACTAAAAGTGTTGCCAAAAGAACAGAAAAAAATGAAAGAAACAAAAAGCCAAATGTTAATTGGAAATAAACCAGATTGTACATTTGTAGAGTAGGGGGTACAGTTTCTGGGAAATGCAATTTTCTTTTTAAATAAGGTGCTTTTGCTATCTTTTTTTATCCTTGGTTTGTGCAAGGCAGTTATATCGTCTAAACTTTTTAGACCACTTCAACCTGTCTAGCTAGTATTTACAGCATGCAATCAAACACAACAGTCAACAACCCCCCAGCCAGTCCATGTATTTGATGTGTTTTAATGAAGCCGTTTATTAGTTGAATCAGGTGCGCTTGAGATAATACCTGATTTGCAAATATATGCTCTTATGAGGAGTTCTATCCAGGGGGTTTTATAATGCTGACACCACAGTAGTGAATAAAAGTGGCACTTTGTGTTGACATTTAAAAAACAATTTTTAAAGTATTCTTGTTTGGTTTGTAAATTTAGCAAAGAAACAGTCAGAGCTGGTAATTTTGAATGTAATTGTATTACACTCCTCATGCTTGAGGCATTCATGCCACAGGAACATGAGCCTATGCTGTGTCCACCACATATGGAAACTCATGTATTCATGTGCTCAGCCAAGGAAAACCATAGAGGAAACTAGCCATAGCACTACTTAGTCTATTGTTATATAATAACTCAAGTTTTCTGTGGGGGAAAAAAGAGATAAAAGAAAGATGAGCTCAATATATAGGCTACAGTTAATAAGAAGTAAAGCAGACACTTCAACACTGGCACATCCCTGTTTAGTGCGGATTTATCTATAAGGCTTTGTTCCAAATCCATCCACCTCTTGAGAAAGTTCACCCATCAACACCACCTCCGTTTTTCTAAAAGGTTTAAGGAATGCCAAAATCAAAGACACAAAATACACCATCCAACACAAAGCCAACAACCCCCAGCGAGAGGGCAATGATAATCAGTACTTAAAGGGTTCTCACAGGTGCAACATGTTACAACTGCACTTTTAGTCTGTCTGCCAGCTATTAGTTGCATGGAACATGGGCATGATTCAGTGATGCAGTAATTAATCATTAGTTAATCCTCTTTGCTCCGGCTAAAGCATAAGGCACCATCAATACAGTACAACACAATGCTGCTCTCACACAACCTATAAAACAAACAGAGCCAGAAAACTGTATGAACCTGCCAGACCTGATTTTTTTCCCAAACTGAATAGTAACTGACTGACATCAGCATATGGGTTTTACACCTGTAGCACATCTGTACTATCTGGTAAAGGAAATGATAGGCACAGTTGGTGATACATATTTACATACACACATTCTCTCTCTCTCTCTCTCTCTCTCTCTCTCTCTCTGCAACAGCTGCTAAGCACCTGACATCTGTTCCCGAACAGAGAAACTGAAGCGGTCTTTAGAGAAAAATGCTCCTGAGACAAACCCAATCCTAAATAGTCCAAATTGTGCTATTACAAGCCTGTAACCCAGTGCGGCTCCTTTTCAATTTTGCCTGAATCCAATTATTCATGTTGTGAAGGGTAAGCCATAGCTTGGTGCAGGACTAGTAATACAACTGATGCTAGTTCAAATCTCACTACTGCTAGGTTCCTGCTCCTCAACCCTTAATTGCTCATACTTTAACTGATGTTAGTAATTTTGCATAAAGGCATCTGCTAAATTCTGAAAATGTAAGTCTTGATGCATTGCAGATGGTTTAAGCAGCTCTGATGTTAAGGTGTTAATGTTAATTTTAAGGCGACTAACATGACAAGAAGTGATGTAGTTTTGAAAATAGGTCTGTCCAGTCTAGCACATATAGCCCCTTGTGTATTGGAGCTGATTGCAAGTCTTTAAACTGCTTGTACCTGCTGATAATAGCATTTATGTTTCGCTCCAACAGCTCTCTTGTCTTTGCTATTGTGAACAAGGAACAGGGAACCAAACTGGGCTTTTAAGCATCAATTCACAGAAGTCATGAGCACTGTCAATGAGGGGACAGGTGAGTCTAATTTCAAATTACTCACAGATTACTCTTACCGTCATAGATTACAATTTTCTTTTATTCAAACTGAAAAATTATACCAGTGTCCTGTTTTTGTCAGATCAGTCAATTTTTCTTTGTACTGGTCATTGAAAGGCTGACAGACTGACAGATGGATTTTATATGATATGATGTTATTTGATGGAGTGAGAGTTGGGGTAAGGCTGAGGAGAGTCTGGGGAGATGAAGGTAAGCATTGGATCATTAGCGAGAAGGGAATAAAAATGTGTAAAAGTGAAAGAGTAGATGTGTATATGAGAGGGGTAGTGGAAAGGTGTATTTGAGTTGAGTTGAGGTGGTCAAAGCAAAGTTCAAGTACTAGAGTCGGGAGTACAAAGTAATGGAGTGTGCTAGAGGTGAAATAGAGAAAGGTAGATGGGTTGTGTAGTGAGGCAGGCATGATTTGAGAAAGAGTGAGGGAAAGGTTTCCATAACAGTTATGTTAAATAGCTTGGAGTCTATGGTACATAGCCATGGGTAGTAAATCCTTAGGAATGAGTCCATGGATGATTGATTAAAAAATAAGGTTGGCCTCAACCAGAACTTGCATGAGTGCCTTTGATCACCAGAATAATTATCTGAATTTTAAAGAAGAGATTGCTCAGTATGGATGTACATGAATAATTTTGACAAACACAGAAATAGTAAACTGGGTTTCACGTTGCCAGATGAGTGTAAAGCAGACGGACTGCTCTGTAAGGTCATCACATGGCACTAACTGATTAGGCCTGGTAGGAAAGTGACACAACATTGAGTATGTCTTCAATAGGTCAGCCCCTTCTCTCCTTTCCTATTTTCATCATAGCCTCCAGTGCTGGGATCAATTCACGTCTTATACATACATTTCCATACACTTAACAGATCTTTTCTTAATCAAGAACAGTGATGATGAATGAGTTGGACACCGAATTCAATGACCCAGTCCAGAAATAGCGCATGACTCTTAACCATATATTTTGATGTTCAGGTAAACTTACACTTGCTTACACACATATGAAAGGTGGTTACACAATGGTAATAGGTTCTCATTAAGTGAAGTAGCAACTACACCTGATAACACATGCCTGATCACTTTTTGCTGGCCCTAGCCTCTGTAGACCTGAATTAAGTGATTAAACAATATAATCAGTTTGGATTCCAAACAAAAAACATCTGCTGCCACCATGACTTTAAATGTGGATGGATCTGAAGATATGGACCACCTATGAATACAATACATAATTAAATTAAGGCAAGATAGTACAAGTTTGTATTATAATTAATTTATAATTTTTTGCCAGTTAATGTCAGATATTCAAGTTTTTTGTATTTGAATTAAAAAAGTAAATTAATACCTTATACAAATACAAATATACAGTCTCACACACACGTCTATGAATGCTATCAGGCCAAAATAAAGGTCTGTGTGTGGAAAGAGAATCTGTGCCGGAGGTAGCATGACCGACTGGATAGCTGACCACCATCACTATTTATCCTGAGCTAAATTCAATAACAGGAACCATATATATTTATAACAGAGGGCAAATAACATGGCAAGGCCTGAGATTTATCAGGGGATAGGAACTCATTGTTGTGCTTATCTTTTCAATGATGTGCTATTTCCAGTGGGTAATGACTTACAGCTCTGCCTCTCTCGTTCACTTTCTTCTTTTAGCTCTCATGTCAGCTTAGTTGTGCCACTAACAAGTGAGGGTTCGATGTCTAGGGAATTAAGTGACTGAATTGGGTACACTAGTGTACACTGTCGCTGGAGGACTTGCTGTCCTTCACTTAGATGCAATAATAATCTAATACAACTAGCTATTTGGAAAGTGGGACAGTAGCCTAGTGGGTAGAGCTTTGGGCTATCAACCAGAGATTGGTGGTTCAAATCCCAGCTCTACTAGGCAGCCACTGTTGGCTCATTGAGCAAGACCCTTATCCTTTACTGCTGCGCTTTGAATTTAATTGTACTGTACGTCTGTATATGTGTAATGACAAATAAAAGCGTTCTATTCTCTTCTAAGTAACAGCTTCAATTTAAATGATTGCTTATTTAAGATTTAAAAACATATCTGGAAAACCATCAATACAGGTACAAACCGAGATTAGTGAGGCTTGTTTTCACCACTTTTGCTGCCACACTGATTTTTGGAAGATACGTTCCTCTCTTGCATATTCGATAATTTTTAAAACCTGTTTCTGTTTTTAAACTAAAGAAAATATGGAGAACTTCGCTCCAACAGTTATTAATGCTACCAGGTCTGAGGAACCATGTCTGGTTAATGGGCCAACAAAAAAACAGAAAAGACAGCATATGATGTATCTCAATACAGAGATGTAGGAAGACACTGATCATTTAAAAGTGAACGAAAGCTGATGGAGCAGTAGAACAACTACATCAATTACACGTTACATGAGTGTGTAAGCACTGTCTGATATGACAGTAGGATTTTAGAAGAATCTCAGAATGTCAGACAGATGGGACGCTGTGTCTCTGTGGGCTAATTAACCCTGACAGTGTTGCTGCTTAATTTCCTATTTATATGTATCAAGCAAATAAGGCTGCTTAACTGCATCCTGTCACTGATCCTTTATCAATCACATCAGCAGCTAGAAATTGGTTGTCTGTCTCTAGCGTCGATCCAGCAGAGAAAAAAAGGAGTTTATCAGCTGAAGATCTTCGGAGAGCTCCATGACAGTATGAACCAACATGAAGCACTTAGACTGGTTTGGTAAAAGTGTAATAAAATGTGTGTTTTTCATCTAAATAAAGCATGGTAATTACAGACTGTTGTGCTTTTTCAATTAAACAATGTGAAATTAAATAATTAATTTGCATTGTTATGTGACTTGATATGACATGCAATTCATATCAATTGTAAATCTAATATTTTTTCTTTTAAAATGTACATTTAGATTTTTGAAATTTACAGACAATAGAATTTCATTTCACCACTTGGGAGCAGATATAGAGAGGAGCCTTGATGCTTGTCGTCCTCGGGTTGAGCAAGACCAATGGCTGGAGGTTGCGTGGTACAAAGCAGGGTTTTACTAGACGTCAAAGGTAATTGGGGGCTGGTCCATTATTGGCTTTGGTAGCACATGAGATGACAGCATCTGCCCTGCTCTATTATCTTTTGTAACTCAGCCCCACCCTCCTGAAACACTGTCCCACATGAACACTCACTCTGATTTTTCAGGTTACCAGATAGAACCTCACTAATGTCCAACTGAATTGGTTTTGTTTTGTCAAATTAATCAATATAATGACAACCTGACAGGGATAAACTAGAGGAATAGCAGCAGTGTACAGGACGCCACCAGAAAAGATTAGCCTTAACAAGCTCATGCACACAGTACCAGTGAAATACACCAGTGGCTGTGCTATACATGATTCCACGTCAATGTCAGTGTCATGGGTGACATGCTGCCACAGTCCTGTCAGCCTCTCTCTCTCACCTACAGTTTTGACTGACAGACAGACAGCTTGCTGTGGCTCAAAATGACTGAGAATGTCAGACCAATCACACAGGACAGCAGTCATCGTGTCACTCCAGCTGTGTCTCTTACCTGGTCGGGTCTAGCTCTAACCTTCCTGGAGACACAGGCTAAACGAGCATGTTGGGATCGGATACCTGTCACACAAACACACACTGCTGTTGCCCTCCACACACAGAGCCTGACAGGGGCGAACTAAAGGTCATAGCCTCATGTTAGTCCTGCAACCACCTTATGGATTGAAAAGGCAAAGGGAAACAAATGAAGGACATTCTGGGTTATGTAGGTAATGTTGTGTGGGAATTCTCAAGTTCCTTTAGCAAGTAAGATAAATGTTATTTTCAATTAAATTAAAATGTATATAATAAATTATGTCGTTTATTTATTTTTACAATGGACAGTGTCTTAAAGCAATACAAAATATTCCAGGTCTAAAATCCACACAGCACAGCAAGTAAGAATTCCCAGATATTAAAAGGAAGGAAGAAACCTTTACAATAACCATACTGTATATTGGCCAAAGCTTTAGACTGGTGTCCCACAATCCAGGTTTACAAACACCCTTGTTAAATAGAAAGCCTAGGTAAGTAAATATGGTTACATTTTATTCAATAATTAATTTCAATACAACCAGGATGTTATCCACTTGTGGCTAATAATGGACAGCCGTAGTTAAAGTGTAAAGAAGTAAGTGAAAGAACAAGACGTTTGTGGGGGTGGGAGTTCTAATCTCACCTAAGGTAGATTTACAAATATGGATAACAGAGTCTGAATGCAACAAGTATGGGCAAAGTGAAGATGTCTGGGTGGGGCAGTGGCCTTATATGCCCGCCCATTCCTTCTGAGGCTCGATTTGTGACTTCACTTGGAAGTGAAAACCAGATGAGGATTGTCCAATGCCAGAACAAATTCAATAGTATAATCAAGATTTTCACACAATCCATGAAAGTCTACAACAGAAGTAATGAGGTTGATTGAACCTGCTGAGGTTCTGTGTGTAAAGTTTATACTGAAGATGAGGCCAGATAAGACTAAAATCCAGTAGAACTACTGTGGAACAAGAGGTGTGCTGTGTGAATGTAAATCTCTACAATGCATGGGTCTGTACATCCTAGGAGCTAGAGGGGCACCCATCTGACTATACTGTAATATCCCTATATTAGCAAGGTGCTAAGTCAGGGGCCCTTTAATGGGATGTAGCACTACACCTTCTACTGCTGCAGTTTGGGATGTATTGGATGTATTTTGAGAAGTAGAATTGTTTAAAGTATTGTAAATATAGCAGCCAATTCCCTATCCAATGACAAATGCACTATCGTTGAGTAGTTCAACGATCAAAGTCCATCAGTCATTTGAACATTTAAACAAAGTCATTAAAATGCATCTAACAAGACGGAGAATGGAATATGTTTCCAAACAGAAACTTTTAAAACTGCCACCAAACTCCTGATGCTTCAAATTATATTGTGAAAAAGATTGTAGAAATGGTTCTTCTAATATCCAAGCAGAATGTAAATCAAGTGGCTGACAATGAAAAATATATACTGTTATATGCTTATATATTATTCTACTGGCTTTGTGGTCAGTATATTTAATGTGGCTATTGTTGTATTTTATGTAATTCTTTGCAGCTGAATTATGTTCTGGGGTTGAAAGTGAGGAGAGGGCAATTTTATTTCCTGTGATCAATCCGGGGTGAATTTGGGTGCATTTATTGAATAAGTGTTAGTCATGTACAAGCCAGTAGCAGCTCTTAGGCTGTGCTGATAGGTGCTGATGGGTGAAAGAGGGATGATGGAGTAGAGGTCTGGGAGAGACTTTATGGCTCCACTTCATCTAAAATTAAAACGGCTGCCACACTCAGCCCATCTGTGAATCAAAAGGGCAAAACTGGCCACTTCGGCTTGTCTCGCAAAAAGATGGATGAGCAGGCTGCCAGTCCTCTACACCAAGCCTGCTTGTGTGTGTGTATATGTGTATGGTAAAATAAAGGAGCTTCACACTAATAATATTTAACTTTTTGTTTCATTCAAAAACTAAAGTCATAATGTGAAAATATAGTGCAATAACTCACATTTAATGTTTAATCAGGTAGTTGCTTGGATATTGTTTAAGGGTCCCCCACCTTTCATTTCCAACAGAAGGGTTGTCACTTAGATCTGTCCCTGTTCTGTAAAGTTTCTCTTTTGTAGGCTCCAGTTATCTGATCTACTTGTTACTTTGTTTTTAATTATTATTTATTTATAGCTTTCACAGATCATGGTTCAACAAGGATTTAAATTCTTAGTCTCAAGATTTTAAAATGTTCAGAGAGGTCTATTTTACCAAATCATAACAGGAGGGTTAAGCTGAAGATGTTTTAGTTTTAATATTATTGCTTAAATAATTATTAACAGATGGAATTTGAAATAAGCTGAATTTGATTACAGTACTACAAAAAGAAGAAAGCCAAACCAAGTACAAACATTGGTCATGGCATGGAGATATTAGAAACGTTTCCATTAAGTTAAACAATAAGATACATTGACTAAAAATGTGTTTCAATTTCACTTTCTATAATCACATATTTAGTTAAAAGTTTGTTTTGTGTACATTTCACTAAAGACTGTGATTCTTTTCGAATGTTCCAGTTAGGGGTTGCCACAGTTAATTGTGGTACTTTTTTTGATTTGGCCTTGTTTTAACTCAAATGCCTGACAATGCACAGGTTTATACATCCTAGAAGCTAGAGGGGCACCTAGGCAATACTGCCTTTTTAACGTGGAGTTTAGACTCTCACGCTGATGTGCTAGCACCTTGGCTTGCACTAAATATTTAAGTAATACGATATTAGCAAAGTAAGGGGCCCTTTAATGATATGTAGCATTTAGCCTTCTAGTCCTGTACTTTTGGAAGTATTGGATGTATTTTAAGAAGTCGAATTGTTTAAAGTATTCTGCCTAATAAAGCAGTTGATTCCTTATCCCATGACAAATGCACTATAAAACGCCTTTGAGTAGTTCAACGATCAAAGTCCTCCACTTGTTTGAACAGTTATACAAAGTCATTAAAAATGCATATAACAAGACAGCTACTGCATATTAAAGACACTCAAGCCAATTAATCATTAGGCCATCAATATCTAATTTGCATAAATTTATTCTCTTTTAGGAGTCTATGTTGGAGGTGACAGGGTGAGCTCATCGATAATGCAAATGAACCATTAGGGAGACGGGGATGCAGACAGTTTCAACAAAGAAAGACAGCCATAAGTTTAGAATGGGAACATTTTCTTATTTTAAAAAGTTAATAAGACCCAGATCCAACAGCACTTCCAGATTCACCATAATCACAGTAAGGGGTTGCTGTCCAGACCACTTAAAATGAAAGAAGTGATTTAAAAGTGAAAAAAAAATGGAAATAGGAAAGTTCGGGTAAGGACTATCACATTCACATTATATATCAGCATAAAACTCTGAATGAGGCTGCTCCTGGAGCAAAGGAAAGCTGCTCCAGATACCATCATATATACTTAAATGTGTTCAAAATTCAATTTGAGACTATTTCATGCACACTGTATGTGGTTTCATGTGACAGAACCATCGAGCTTGCTGGGTTAGTGTTGATCTCTGCTGCATATGCAGACTGATACAGTAAGTCTTGTATAATATACCACAATATCCCATGTCTGGCACACAGATGCTGCAGCCATAAATTATGCTAGTCCACTCTTGCTGGGATCCAGAGATTGCATTGGCTTGTCTGGCATCTACATACAGACATTATCGGCAATGTCTGAAAGACTGTTGACCCTTGAATTGATTGTCCTGTACAGGGTGTGTTACTGCAATGCATCCGATGATTCGGGGTTTACTGGACCCCCCATGACCCTGACCAGGATAAAGTTGTAAGACTTTAAATGAGTATTTAAAACCTTGCCCTGCTGCATGATTCAATAACATTCTAAATCATTACACAGTACATTCCACGAAAGAATCTTTAAATGGAGATCATTTCCTCAGCAAGAGCAAGTTATCCACATCCTAACACACCAAAAGCAACACATACCATTACAATTTCATTTGCTATTCTTGTTGGTTAAATACAGATTTAATATAATAAGCAAATTACTTTTTGCTGCATTTTACAAAACATCTGAACTTTGCTAAAATTAGTGGTTGGTTTTCAGTATTTTATATTTGGCTAATTGTTTTGTGCAAAATGGGATTTAAAGTCTTTTTACAGTAGACATACAGTGGCTTGCACCTTACAATCACAAATTTTATTATTGAGATAAAATAAAATAAAATCCAGTTCAATATGTTGCTTTCAGAAGTCACTTAATTCATTGATAGAGTCCCTCTATGTGTAATTTAGT
>JAYDZF010000001.1:15258223-15272898 GCA_034509105.1 Microcambeva barbata
CTTCAGGTTTCCTATATCTCAACTGAGATATGCTTGGCATTTATAAATCCTCACATTGCAGTTTACAAGCATCTGCTGTTACCATGTTGTGAGATACCAGAACACCGTCAGAGGTCCTCTGTAGTCTCGACTGAGCTGTTTTAGCAGGACAAATGAGTCAAACAATCACTTAATTACCAATCTAGTGGTCAGTCTGTCATTTAGATTTTCTGTACAGCCCATGTGTTCAGAAGAACGCCTGTGGAGCAACATATGGAAGGGGTTCTACGTCCCTTGCCTTAGGTAAAAATTTTCATTTTCCTTTACAGCTAACGATTCCATAACAGAATATGTGCCAACAGAAATTCCGCACCCGGGTGTAGAATGACTCCCACTGCTAGTTTTAATTTAATTGCATGGATTTTTTCTTATTTTCTGTTTTTTGGAATACATGTTTGATGTAATCAGTATAACCAAAACCTTTGAGAAGGCACAGAGTGTAGCACAGCATCATCTCACAGCAAGAAGGTCCAGGGATCGTCTCCAGACAGGGTGGTGCACAGGAACATGGGTCTGTGTGGGTTTCCTTCAAGTTTTCCAAGTTCCTCCCACAGCCCAAAAACACGAAGCCATTGAGTTGTCGTGTGTGTATCTAGCCACTAGGATGCATAAATCAGTGTATTGTAGTATTGGTCCCAAGCCCAGATAAATAGAATGGTTATCTAGAAGTAGCCCCCCATTAAACACACTTATAGGTGTGAAAACACACTGGACACAACACTATATGATAAAAACAATTTATGTGCCATTTTAAAATGACAAATCTACCAATTGGCAAGGTAAGAGGCTTAATTTGTGAGAAAACTGATCCAGACATCTGAAGAGCATTCACAACTAGATCCTAATAAGGCAGTGATGATTTGTGTATGCATGTAGTGTGGTGTCCATAAGAGATAGATTAATTATACTCTTATGTAGATCCCACTGCTGAAAAGCTGACATAAGAAGTTTCTTTTTCCTGTTCTGGCCATCTGTGAATGCTACATTTCATTCTCTGATATTTGCTTAATGTGTTAATTGATGACCTCTCCTTTCCTCCCCGCCCGTCTCTCTATATTCAAATAAATCCACAGGGCGATTTGCACTTCAGCTCTGTTGTAAATAAGAGTGCTCGCCTGAACTACGGCTGGCGCTCCGTCTCTAGACGAGGCATATTTCAAAAACGATGCGTCAATCACTAAATGCACTTTCAAGAAAGTGCTCCCTTTTTTGCCCATTTAAACTAAGTGGTTTAATCTTTTTCTATTGGTGTGATGCATGGTTGCTTGAGAAACTGCCCTGACGCTTCATAACGGTAATGACTACATTTCCTTACATCTCCTTCATTAATTCAGAAGGCCCATAAGATTCCTTGCCCGCTCAAATATCAATCACTCTGCAAGACTGGCATCATTTTTCTTAGTGCATATAAAAAGTCTACACAACCCTGTTACATTGCCAGTTTTTGTGATGTTAAATTAGACCAATTCCAGAACTTTTAAAGTGACCATTTTAAGGAGAAACATGCACCCCATGATATGACATTCAGGGTTTTGGGTTTAAATGTGACACATCCTGATTACCACTTTCAATGTGTGTCATGGTACATGTAATGCTTTGGAAATGTTTACCCCTTCTACTGGTTGATGGCTTTAACAGAGATCTCTCTGACATGAGATTTAACTTGGTTAACGTGCCAAGTACTGGAAGGGCTGAACTTTTATGCATAGTTAATCAGAGTCACTTAAATTAACAGCAGGTGTAACTGACTTCTATTTAACAGGAGTGTGAATGTGATTGGTTCCCAGCCACATCCCCAATTATAAGGTTAAGCGTCTGCATTATTTCACTTTTTCCATCTTAACAACTTCCTTTAATTAAATTGCACAGCTTAAAGGCCACAATGTTTTAAATACAGCTAAAATTATTTATCTTCATTTGAATGTTTATATCACAAAAACCTGCTATATCGTGTGTAGATTTTTTAAATTCACAATAGACTCGGTCACAAAGCTCCCAACTCATTCATGATATGCAAAATAATGTATTCTGAAAACTAGGAGACAATACGCTTAACAGGCATTGTTTAATGTATTTTATGGTTTTATAGAATGGTATTCTAACCAAAAATTAAATAAGGCACATTATTTGCATAACAATAAATAAGACATACTTGCTGTATGTCTGAATCATATCATGTTCATCTGAAACCCACAATTAAAAGCATACTGAACAAACAAAAAGTCAGCATCTTAAAGTTAATATATTACACTTGTTATGGGTAAAGTGCATGTTTAAAAACGTGTTGTTCAGAATACTGTACTCTGTATTGGCTGCAGTGTGGATGGAATACATACTGAAACTAAGGATGAACAACTACAACAGTATTTGTCTGAAACTTAAAAACCAATCCAATGTGAAGAGCAGCCAACAGAAAAGAATCACCATTAGAATATGCAATCCATATGACTACTTTTGGTCAAATTGTATTGTATTGTTAATTATTAAAGAAAAACAAGCCGACATCCTGTGCTGGGAACTTGCATGTTTCTGCAAATGTTGCACAACTTCTTTTTATATGCGGATTCCAACATGGCATAAGTTCCACTTATACCATATTTGCACATTTGTTTTAATGTGTGGAAATGTCAGTTAGAAATTGTCCATAAAATAATGTAGACATTGTTCTGTAAACATTGTGTTTGGAAAAATTAAAAACATGGAATTTTACTTCATACTGATACTCGTCATATAAATAAATGTTGTCTAAGCAGTTCAGCCGACAGTCTAAGCATCCCTTCTTGTGGTGTGTGAAATTAAACACCCATGGTAAATTCATTTTTGGGTGTTTACATTTTGTGATACATTCCAATGTCCGTAACCCAGTACACAAGGGACGTACTAGTCCAAAGTTATGCATTAGTACTGTTACCAGACTGGATTCATTTTCTGGCTGAAAACCTATGGGCTATCAGTCTACACAGACACGACTATGTATATGTGTAGATGACCAAAGCCCAGGGTGCTCATGCCTTGTGCTTGGTGTTCTCTTGTAAACCAGACAGACTAAGGCAAACAAGGATATTTACACTTGAAATTGATTAAAATAACTAAATCAGGTTGAATACTGAAATAATAAATAAATAAATGTTTGTTTAATAGCCAGTAGATAAAGTCTGCCCTGGTTCCACTCAGTCATTTGATACATTCTATGTGCAAGGCAAGAATTCCATGATCCTTGGAGTATCACACACTTACCCACATGGGTTTTAAAAGTGTGAAAAAGCTAAGTAGCAAAAGATATCCTTTCAAAAACAAAATGAAAATACCAGACTGGGGGTTTCACCCAGACACCCATAATAAGAATTATAAAATAGCCTGTATTTAAGTGCTTCGATGTTTTTTACATGCTTGTGTTACCATTGTTGAACTGTGGTTGTGTTGAGGACGTCAGTACTGGATCAGTAGCAAACATTAGTTGATTTTAAATATTGTACTTCATAGATTATAGGTGAAAAAGGATCCAGACTTTATTCACCTTAGAGCTGAGCATCAATCATTAATCAAATGATTTACCCGCCTGACTTCTTGACTACATCACTTCGTAACAGTGCTATATTACACTTGGTGTGTGCTAACAGAAAAATTAGAAGATTCACAGACTGCAAGGCTTTCCATCTCTGAGGTAACAGACTGTGGGTTCCTGCCCTGATCCTGCACCCCCTGTGTGTTCTCCTCTGCCTCCCCGTTAACCTGCTCAGGTTTAAGTAAGGGTGTAGGAGGAAGGTCAGAAGACTCCTGAGGACCGTTAGTACCGACTTCTTTCATCGCGGTCCCATCAGACCTGCAACGTGCACCTTCTTGGTCCCAGGTCAGGTCCTGATGAATGGTGTGACTACGACTCAAGCCTTTAGCCTGGTTCAGCTGTGTTGGCTTGGAGGAGCGTGAACCCTCAGGTGGATGGATGAAGGGGCCACAGCTCTCGAATGTCTCTCCTCGCC
The DNA here is from genome assembly GCA_034509105.1 of Microcambeva barbata. Taxonomy (NCBI): domain Eukaryota; kingdom Metazoa; phylum Chordata; class Actinopteri; order Siluriformes; family Trichomycteridae; genus Microcambeva; species Microcambeva barbata. The sequence goes on from JAYDZF010000001.1 coordinate 15,262,243, forward strand.
TTCTACAGTGGCCAGCCGATACCTGTGATACAGGTAAAGTCAAATTATGTAAAAGACTTAGACTTGTCAAACAGGTACTCTTGTTGATTTTTAAAAAATTAAAAGATAAGTACCATGTGTGGAGAGTTGGTTCTGTCCTCTGAAAAGGATTTAATCATTTTCTGGTTCCTGTACATAAAATATTATATAATTGTAAAAAATCTTATATTATAAATTACAAATATAATATAGACTTATAACTATATAATATAAATATATTAAAGTGTATATTAATATATAATTTTTTCTACTTACTCAGACTTTAGACGGTAACTATGTAATATAAATACATGAAAGTATAAAATATTCTATTTTCTACTTACTCAGACTTTAGACAGGTAACTATATAATATAAAGTATATAAAAATATAAAGAATACATATTTAAACAATCTGGAAGACTATTTACTTCACTACTGTAGTTTTGGGGTTTTTTTTTAATGGAAACCCACATAGACATGTGGAAAACATGGAGACTCAACACAAAATGGACCGGGACCACCCCACCCAGAGATCGAACCATGCCACCCTCACTATTTATACATGCATTTACCTTTTAATACATTTGGCTACTATCAAATACATTGATGTAAAAGTTGGAAATTATTTATTTTAGTATGTTTATATAGGTTTTTCAAGAAACTGAATATAGTTTCAATCCTCAATGCTGGAGATACATTTGTACATCAAAAGACTTTTTATAATCCTTTTTAGGTGCGACAACTACATTTTGAGATGAGAATTGAGTGTTTCAGGGATTCCTCCATGTGAAAGAGGTATTAAAAGTGTAAGCAATAGCTGCAGTAAATCCTGCAGTGTTAGCACTGCATTCATACGTGGAAGACTAAGTGCTAAATGGCATGTGAGATATAGGGTGTGTTCGCCAAGCTAGGGAGTTGTCTGCGTAGACAGCATCCTGTGAGCACTCCAGAAAAGGAGGCTGTTTGGAAACCGGCATGTCTTATAATCCTCCTACTAAGTCGCCTTCAAATATTAATGCACTTGAATGCTCTCTCATTCAGGAAGGACACAAAGACGTGGAAGGTTTTAGATGGGCCAAGTCAATCTTTAGATTTAAACCATATAAAACATGCATGTTACACCCTAAACAACCACCAACTGAAAGAGGCAGCAGTGAAGGCCTGGAAGAGCATCACAAAAGAAGAATTAAAAAGTTTTGTGATGTCAGTGGCTCACAGGCTTGATGCTGTTATTACAAGCAAATGGTTTGCATCTAAATATGATGTCTTATTGACTTTAATCTATTTCAAGTTTATCTCTTCCAATACTTTTGCCCACAAAGGAGTTTTGGTGGGGAGTGTATAAAACAAAAAAAAACATCTTGTTACAAAAAGCTGTGCAAGGCCAAATTGCAATTCCCTACAATTCTCTAAAACAGAGAAGACTAAGACCAACGCCACTAAGTGGACACAATGACGCCCCTGTTATGAAACAGTTCTTTTGATTATTAAATATTAGCCTCTTTATGAGCTTTTAGGTCTGTCTCTTACCTTTGCTCTTTTGAACCCTTGTGTTGTTTCTCGCATTGAACAGGAGCTGGTGCTGTTGACAAAGCGTGAATTGAAGGAATTCATTCGTAGTTCATTCGTGCATATTCAGCATTTAGAGTCATTATGTACACCCTCTGGCACTACTTTATTCTTTTTGATTTACTTACCTTCTACACTGTAGCCACAGGCTTTCTGTAAAATCTTCACAATAGCTGTATTCTGCAAAAACACAATCAAATGTCGTAAGACAACTTTGGACGCTGTACAATGACAATCAATATGAAATAAATGTAAAAACACACCAGTTCAAAAGTTAGGTTGTCTATGTATTTAATGCTAAAAAACTTATAAGCTCAACAAATTCATTAAAACAAGCACTGAAACCTGACATGGTATAATATTGATGACCTACTCTTATACCACAGAGCTTCACTATAAATTTAGTTAACAGGTATACTGCTTTTACTAAATATTTCTAAAGACTTTTGAAACAATCAGCGAGCCAGAAATGACGTTTTAAAAGCTACCCTGCCCATGGCCTGAGCACAATCCAGTGCGGTGCGCTGTCTCTTGTTCCTGAGGTGTGGCAGTGCCCCAGCCTGCAGCAGAAGCTCCACTAGATTTTGGTGTGCCCCTTTCACTGCCTCATGAAGAGCTGTGTTGCCCTGATTATTGGCCATGTTCACTGAGGCATCACTCTGGACAGAGAACGGTGTAATACGTCAGCGTAGTCTGTTCAACTGATCATAAGTAATGCCTGAACACATGCGTACCTGTATTAGGATTGCAGCTGTCTGTTCATGTCCTTTCACACAGGCTTGAATCAATGGGGTGTTCCCAGACTGATCTTTCTTATTCAGCTTGGCATTGTACTCCACCAAAGATCTCACCACCTACAGGGTAAAAACCAGATCATCTTTCTTTAGGTTCTCTGTTGCCTGAACAGCACGTGTTGTTCAGATAAAACACACATGGACTTGTGCGCATATGCACACACGTGCCAAATTCACCTCATGAACATAAACAATCTTTTTAGCCTCTTTCAAAACATTAAAATGTTATAAATCAAATGATTTAGTTGTGTTTGCCATTTATAAATATTCTCTTTGAACCAAGCTATGTGTATCATTGAGCAGTTTGTTTGCTCTTTATTAAAGCAAAATAATTTCTCATCCAGGTCAACAAAGTTCGATCTGCATGATCCACAATTGACTGTGCGGAAATCAGCACTTAATGTGATTTTAGTGGGGATCACATCTGAAGCTACAGTGTTTGTGTACGTATAAGATTCAGATCTAAATCTGACCGTAGAGGGTCACTGGCTGATTACACATTCTGAGCTTTATAAGTAGTATCATGTAGTGCGTGTGTCGATGGAAGACCAATACCTCTATGTGATTGTTTTGGCAGGCTAGATGGAGTGGTGTGGTGCTCAGGCCATTCCTGGCGCTTATGTTGGCTCCATGGCGGATAAATAGCGAGACCAGTGCTGTGTGTCCATGCAGTGCTGCTACATGCAGGGGTGTGAAGCCATCTGCATTGCTGCTATTTACTCCAAGCCCATCTGGCTGAAGGACTATTAATTTCTGAAGGAAGACACAAACACAGAAATGGTAGGACAGTGTTTAAAAAGTGTAGTAGAGTATAAAGTATTCGGATATTTGATTTAATATACACAGTAATCCCACATTTCAACACAAAATTCACAAAACAAACCTCCTCTAAACTGCTGTTATTACAATGCAGTAAGTAAGATAATGGACATAAATGACGAATAATTGAGACCTCGTCATGCAGACACGGTTGTCACTGATCAGATTAAAAATGTACCAGATTACCATTAGGACATCTTGGATCATAGCACTTAATTAAATCCAAAAATCTAGTATAAATCCAAGCATACATGTCATATATAAGATACAGTTATACCCACCTTTTGTGTAGGTTCACAGTTTGGGCACTGGCACAGGGGGTGGCACAATTCTGTCTTATCAGGTATCTCAGCTTCCTGATCTTCCTCTAGTTCCTCATCTAGCCACTCCAGCAAGTAGCGTACCTGAAAGAATAGCATATACCCTTGTAAACAGAAAACGCTTAAACACAGGAATTACATTGTTCTCATATTAAATACAATGTTTATTGAAATACTAGACATTCAGAATTTCTTATTTCTAGTATTTATTTCGTTGGAATGTAACTGAACACAAGTGAAGTCGGCCTTGATCCTTTTTATTGAAGCACATGTCCTTTCCTCATCATAGCCTAGTTAACAGTAACAGTAGCCGTAATGAATTTTTGGCCAGACTAAATACAACAACCTTTAATATGCAAAGTGTCACTTGGATTATTATTGTTATTATTATATAAACTGTACACTGAATGACCTAAATACCAACTTAACCAAAAAGTTTACGAGTTTATTAATTTATTTAATTAATTTTGTGCAAGCGGACCATTTCTACGTCTCCATCAGCAACGGCACGCAACAGCTTCTCAACCTGCAAAAATAAAAGTTAATTTATCAATTGTGATATTATTTATTAGATGAGTATACATACCACAGAGCAGGGGTGCCCACACTTTGAGGCTTGAGATCTACTATTTCGGTTGACAGGTCATCGAGATCTATTTTGTAAGGTCGGCCTCTTTGTTTGTTTGTTTTCTAGAGAAGCTTTGTAGCTTTTCTGAATGTGCTTAATTTCCTCAATTGATATTCATCATTCCAGAGCAATTTATTAGAAAAAGCACTTAATCACCACATTATTCTGATGATTTGTGCTGAATGGCGTCAGGAAGGTTTATGTAGTCTGGACAGAAGCTGCTGAAATGTAAATTCTCAAGCTTATGAGTGTTTATCAGTAAAGATGCATTATTTATACAAAATTATAATGATTATTAAAAATGCTTGAACCAGCAAGTTCCAAAACTGTCCAGTAGAGGTCCTCCACGTATTGGGCACCCCTGCTTTAGAGGTTTTATGCAAACTTGACTTAGCATTACAAGGTAACATAGGAAGATTTTCCGACCTCCTTTTGGTGAGTACGGTCATTTTCAGAAGAGGCTTCAACAGAAGGAACTGAGGATGCACTTGATACTGAGGAGCACCTACTACTATTACAAGATGGCTGTGGAGAATGACTGGGAGTCTAAGAAAAAGAGTCAAATGAATATTTTAATAAGCATTATTCCATTCCCTAATATTTACAAATGTTCCCTTTTTTTACCTTTACCTCAGAACCACTGTCCTTTTTACTAGTACTGTTGTATGCACACTCCAGCAAAGACAGAACCTAAATCAGAAAATAATATATTCAGAGTCAGACACATTTATAAATACCTATTCAGAATAATGAATAGTATAACAGCCTAACAGCATAACAGCCTCCTTTTCCAGATCATGTAATTTGTTCAAATAGAAGCATTCGGGTAGGATTTAGAAACTAAACTATCTTTCTAAACGTTTACTTAGTACCATCACAATACATTGTGAAATTCAGGCCCAGCTATGCTCATGTGAATTGAAGTGCTGTTCAAAGTGGTGCTCGGGTGACCCACTGGTCTATCCCACCACAGCTGAAATCTTGAGTTGGAATCTGGTCACTACTGACTGTTTAGCTGTGGCTGAAGGAATGGGTGAACTCCCCTGGTCCTTTTTGTGTGGATTTATTATGTTCTTCCCGTGTCCGTGTGGGTTTCCTCCCATAGTCCAAAGACAAATCAGGTGAACCAGACAAACAAAATTGTCCAAGAACTCGAATTGATGAATCTTGAGTAAGTAGTAATAGCCATCCTCACCATGAATGCAAAGTATTACATAAATGCGTTAAAATCCAAATAAATAAATGAATTTTTGTAAAGATGCATACGAGAATTGACTATATGTCACCCCTAACCACAACCCTGATTAGGTTAAGGAGGTTGTCAATGAAACAAATGAATGAAATGCGAATGAAACTGTTGAGCATGTACTGACCCTGGAGTTGAGTGCACAGTGAAGTGGAGTCTGATTAGCTTTGTTATGGAGGAGAGTTGAGGCCCCGTTCTCCAGCAGGACTTCCATGATACCCTCATAACCCCAGCGGGCTGCAATGTGCAGTGCTGTGTCTCCTTTATCATTCTGTATATTTGGTCTGCATTTGTGCAAGTCATAATAGACCAGTGCCTTAACACACTGAAACATAGCCACATATTCACCACAGGCTAATTTAGTTTCAATAAATAAAGAAATTGCCTAAAACTGTATAATCTTACATCTTCATGGCCGTACATGCAGGAGAGATGCAGAGGAGTATTTCCATTGTTGTCCGGTGCATGTGCATTGGCCTTATAGTGCAACAGCAGCAGCTATGTAAAGAGAAAAAGACATGATGAAATAATTCTAGGAGGGATGGTTCACATCTGCCTGTGATTTACTTTCAAAAGACAATGTGGTGCAACACATCCATAGTATAGTAAGGACTCACAGTAACACCCTGGTAGCCTTTCTGGCAGGAGAGGTGCAGGGCTGTAAATCCGTGGTAGTCAGTGGCATTTACTGCAGCTCCCTTTGACACCAAGAGGTCAATCAACTGAGACTGACCTAAACACATATAAACACATATTGAATCACATAAATGAATCAGAAACAACCAAGTAACTGGGAGAGAACTAAAATATAAAGTACAGCAAACCCCTGGATTTCATGGGGATTACATTCCAATCTTGAAAACCCATTTTAACACATTTAAAATGTCAATAAATGTCTATTTTTATAGTTGTAACACCAAATGTGCCACCAAAACACATTGCCCTTAAAAAGAATGTAAAGCAGTTTTGTCTTCTACACTTATTACATTATATTGTTCTTACAAATTAAGCAATAAAAATGCATGTAAAAGAAATAAATTGCCACAATAAAAACATAAAATGTATGTTTTACTAAAACAATTATTATTATTATAAGTTAGAATCCAAGAGAAAAATCTGTGAAAGACTCGAGTTTGCACACCCTGAACTGTGAATTTGCAAGGGTTCACTGTATTACAAAAGGTCTGGGTTATTGGGGCATATGAAGAGACAACTAACCCCATAAAGCAGCAACATGAAGAGGAGTGTAGCCTCGATCATCCCGAGAAGAAGGAGTGACTATGGAGGGGTCATTTAGTCTCCTGGATGATTAAAAAAAAATCACAAAATCAATCCTAATGCTTATGCACTTAAAGTCCATTAACCTTTTTGGAGAAAGAATGAATGTATACTAAACAACATGCATAATAGCAACACTATTTCAAAGCTCACTAACTTTGCTCTCTTAAACGAAGATTATTTAAATCCCCCAGATTTATTTAAATAGTCTGAACCAGTTTTTGACATTTTGGGACTTGTTTGCAGGGATTGGCCTACCCCAGTGAATACATGAAACTAATCCTGGTCCACTAGCATTGCCTTGAAGCAGTAAAGCATATGGAAGTGACTGCATTCATTATGTCCTCAGATTAAAATGCTGTAAACATTGTCTACTATCCGATAGCTTATACAAGAAATAATTTTAAATATACAAGAAAAAACATTGGTGCTTAAGTGGAACAATGTGCTAGACTTCCACCGTAAAGATTTCTTGCAGTTGAATGTCAGCTGGACTAGCATTATTTGATGGGTGCCCACACAGACACAACTGAGATTGGAGGATTGGTCAACCAGATACCACACAGCAGCCTATGCTGGGGGGTCAGTCAAGGGCTGGTTGGTTATTTATTTATTTTTTATTCATAACTAAATGAAAGACATGATCAAAATGTGTGTTTGGTTAGGAGAGCTTCGTACCCCGACACATGAAGATCACATGCATCACAAGAGCATAAAGGGTGACACATCTTCCTCCTTTCTTCCTCCTCACTCTCTCCTTTACTCAGCAAGCGCTCTACCTCGGCTTCATTCCCACTGGCAATGTGCTACAGGGAAACAGATAAATACTGACCCAGATCAACTTTCAGGTTTACTGACCTATATTTCTGCTGCTGATAAATATCATACTCAAATATCATCCACACTGAATGTCCCGATACCTCAATAAAGAGGAAAACATTTTTCACCTCAAATAAACAGTCTATGGGTGTAGATGCAGTCTGAGAAAGAAGGTTCATCTTCTGCCTCAGAATCAGTTTGTCATCCAGCTCACCTGAGCCCTATGTTTACAAAAAAAAGAGCTAAATGTCTTGATCATGTTAAACTTTTTTCTTCACACTATGAATCTCTAAATAAAGCTCGTCCACAAATTTACAAAGAGACATGACATTCACACATGTTACGGTTTATTTGCTACATTGAACATATTGAGAGAAATTGAATTTGATACATAAAAATGAATCATGCTAGTCATGTTTTCTTTCATTTCTTCGAGACTTACCACTGTTGATCCATGTTTCAGGTTTCCTTGGCTGATGTACTCCACAGCAGCCTCAAATGAGGTCATGCAGTAACTTAAATCATCCTTAGTAGAGTTGCAGAAATGAAAGTTTTTGATGTAAGCAAGATTAGCCAACCTAAAATTGAAAAGATTATAGTATATAATATGTTCTGTCGTGTTCTATTATCAGAAGTAACATTAATAAAGGAGTGTAACAGTTAAAGCCTTTATAGTTCATGTAGAGCTCTGTGGATGTATGGTGGAGCCACTAACCAGTTAGGGATTTCAGTTTTCAGCAGCAGGTAAAGTATAACCGAGAGAAGATCATCTGCACAAACTGCCTCTAAATTAACTGAAACAAAAAATACAGTTTTCCAGTAAGAAAATAAGGTAAGAGAAAAGAAAGCAATTATGAGCGATCAAGTATCATGAGAATAATCAAGACTTAACAGTAGATGAAATGTGTATATAAGATATGTGAGAAACCTTACATACACACAAACTGGTTGTACATGTGCGTTGTATATAGAAGAGCAAACCTTTACGACTGATCGGCTGCATTATTGTGAAGACAACCCTCCTGAGGCAAAGCAGCTTTTCTTGAGGAGAGGAGCAGTGGTTAAGCTGACTTAACTCCCGCTTAGCACGAGGAATACTTATACTAATAAAAAAGAAAAGCCCATAAGGGTAAGAATGAGTAGAACGTAGCAAAAATGAAACGGACCATTTGACGATAAGTGTTTGTTCTAAGCAGAAGTGAAAGTCTAAATATTTCCTAAGTTACAAAAATAGAGCTCACCTGAACTCAGGCTTTACACCAAGATCTTTCTGCTGCAAATCCTGTAGCCGTCTTGTAGTTTTATTGAAATCGGCATCCTATTAAAGTATTGGGTCAATTATGTGTATATAGTGGAGTTAAAAACATCATCCAGGTTAAATGTCAGGTATTAATGATGTAAAAGTATATTTTTATCCTAAAGTGAACTATATTCAATACAATCAGATGAAAAACAAACTGAAATGTTTTGTGGATTGTGGTGTGACTGATTCCTACTAATTAATGAGTCACAAACCAACGCAACCACACACAGTACCTGACATGCTTCGAGAGTTCCCACGTAGCTGAACAGATATTCATGGATTCCATTATGAATGTACATCTGCGAAATGGCCGTGAAAAAGGAAGCATTTTAACTATATTTACAAATAAAATCAGACTTTTCACCACTGTAAGTGCTTGATTCCTGAAAAGAAAGCATAGCTTACCTCCACTGCTTGTTTGAGTAGCGTCATCTGAAGCTCCTGTTTGGTCAGCAACTTCTAAAACACAAAGCATCACCTTTAGGTTATAGAACAACCCATCAGTAATGGAACTCTGGACATGGGTTAAACATACCAGACGAGAATCTCTCAGCAAGCACTGGAGGCATTTTGTATACAGTGTATGGGCTGCATCCTGAGGAACGATAGGGTGTCGTTTAATTAAAATAATCTGTACATACAGTCATGGAAAAAATAAGAGATCACTTCAATTTCGTTTTTAATGGGTGTTTGTTTGACAAAAATGTGCTTTGTCATTTTGGTCAAACACAAGCAGATATTGGATCATTTTGAAGTGGTCTCTTACTTTTTTCACAACTTTATAACAAATATTTATAACACAGGCAGGGGCAACTATGATGTAATAACATAAAACATATTATATTGTATAACAAATTACATACAATAATGTAAGTGATGATATGCCTGTAATTAATGTAACATTAAACTGTAATGCTTGAAATAGTATTTAAATAAAGTGAAAAAGGAATGGATTTGTACTCAACACAAAACTATAACTGGACACTGGTGTTGGTGAAGAAATGCTCAACCAATCGTTGCTTAATTCATTCAACGTAAAAAATGTTGTTCTCTCACGATGTGGTTGCGGAGACTTCTCCTCTCCTGCTCTTTGAAGTCATGGCTAAACGCAGAAATCAACCTATCCAGCTTCTCTGCATGACGCCCCAGAAACTCCTTCACCTCCTCCACATTATTCAGGTAATAGAAACCAGGAACAGGATTCGGTTCAGCTGACAAACAAAGCATAATAAGTGGTGTTGCTTGGTCATGCATAACCCCGACATTATGGGGCTTTCATGACTGATCTAATGTACAGCTGAGGTCAAAACTGATTAAGTGTAGTCTAAAAGTATCAAGGCTAGCATCTTGACTGAATAAATAACTGAATATGTCTTAGTCATTTAACTGCATGCACCCTTCTCTGATACTTGGTTGCACAAATGTTGGCAACAAGATTGAATGAACCTGCTTGTTTTTGGCTTTGTGCTTTGAGACATTATTCTGCTGACAGATTGACCATATTGTTCCAGCAAAACTTTCAATGCTTACAGTCCCAGATGCAGCAATGCACCCTCCCAATTATGTACTCTCCACCATCTTTTATTGCAGCTAGGGTGCACTTTTCTTTATAGGCTTCATTTCGCCGTCTATAAACATAACACTATGCATTGTCAAAGGGCTGTTGTTTGGTTAAATCTCTCCACAGACCATTTTCCCAAAAGGATCGTGGTTTGTCTATATAAGTCACTCTTAATCTATTTTTTAGAAAAATGGGGTCCTCCTTGGCCTTCGCCCTAAAGCTCAATTATATTCAGTGTGCCGAGAGTGGGATGAGTTGAAACCATCACTCCAGATGTCTCCAGATCAGTTCAGTAAATGT
>JAYDZF010000001.1:15693243-15703428 GCA_034509105.1 Microcambeva barbata
CGTGCAGTGAAACACACACATACACACTAGTGAACACTAGGGGGCAGTGAGCACACATGCCCGGAGCGGTGGGCAGATGCTTCTTTCGCAGTGCATTAGGTTTTCGGGCACTGGCTAAACCCTATAATAGTGCACCCTATAGTAAATTGGACACACTTTAAGTTTAGAGGAGAAGCCAATGCCAAAACTGTGATAGATCAATGAAGCTAATGATCCACAGTTGATCCTCATTAAAGGTGTAACGCTCAAGACATTTAAAGGAGCAGCTGTGAAAAAAAAGTAAATTAAAGATTTTTTTCACAGCTAGTACCTAAACTTTTCTATTCTGGAGGTCAGAAATACTTTGAACAGAAAGCTCATGGTGTATTGAATATTATCATTGCTGCTTTTGGACACAGTTTACTCACATATTGGCAAACGGTGGGACAGTGTGTAACACTGAATGAATGAAAGTAAAACTGGCACATGAGCCATATTACTTCAGTTGCAAATCTTCGTTAGCCAATTGACGAGTTGTCTGTTTTACTAACTTTTAACCTCAGATGTGATGTTGTTTGTTTGTATGTAGCTGTATGTTTTGGAGATATATTTTAAAATATTTGCCCAGCTTTATGTTGGCACTATGTTGTGGTGACCTTAAGTTTGGCGCCTATACACAATTTACAGATAACAGTGGTAGAAATGTGCAGATTCATGTCACCAGCATGCATTCAACGCTATTGCTATCCTGCATTATGATAAGTTTGTTAAAGTTTGTGCTTGTTTTGACATTTGATCATGGATGTGCCCTTTATTCTGTTTCATGTATTTCTCTAGATTTCTGAATTTTAAACCATATTTGCAATCCTAATTCCATGTTTACTAGGGCCATGTCTTGCATACTATTGCATAATAAAATCAACACTGCACTTCTTTAGCTTGGTATGGTAGGAGTTCATGAAGTGAAGGTGAACACGAGTCTGAACATGGTGTGAATTTGAACACGGGCCTGTAGTTTCACCTTGTGTTTCTGGCTCTTGACAGGTTCCTCCAGGAGTGTGAAGGTGCCAGAGGAGATGACACAAAGCATGCTACAGAAGCTAAGAGGCAGAACTGAATTTACTGTGGCTGTGACTCTAAGGCAGAAGGAGCTCAATTCTGGAACCATATTTTCCATCCGCCATGCTGAGCAGAGGTAATGTAAAAAAAAAAAAGTTTTTACTGCCTGATGCACAATATGCATATTACCATCCTGACCAATTCTGAAATCAAAGAGGTAATAAGCAGTTCATGACAGTTTTTGGACACTGATTGCTCACATACTCATATGAAATGGGCATGGGGCAGCAAGATGTCTAAGTGGGTAGAACTGTCTAGTGACAGCAAGAAGGTACTGGGTTTCATCCACAGGTGGGACAGTCCTGATCCATTCCATGGGTTTCCTTTGCAAGTCCAAAGGGTGTGTGTGTGTGTGTGCCCTGTGATGCCTGTGTGCCCTGCACCAATTGATGAGCTGGGATACGCTCCAGCAGCTTCTCCGCAACCCTGATTAGATAGTCAGTTAAGAAAGTGAGTGAGAGTGTAAGATGTAAAGATTAATTAGCCAGAATGCTTACTCCCTTAAGTCACCAACCTGTAATACAGCGCGAGCTTTTTCCAGAAACACTTAACACAATTTGTTCTTTATTTCAATGACTTCAGATTCTGTTGCTGTGATACAATTTGTCAAATACAGTTTGCTTTGCTAACAGATTACATGCTAAATTGTTTACCTTGTTCCATTCTGTTTAAACACACTACAGTTCTGCAGTTTGCCAGTCTCATAAAGAACTTTTGTTTTAACCACTACTACAGATTTTATTTCATCATAACCTCCATTGGTTGCCCATTTTATGATCCTATAAACAGTGCAGCTTTACACAACATTTATGTTTCTTTCACACTACACGATGAAAAGTAGAGGCCTTAACTGTAAGGTCAGATGAGCTAAGCCTATGACTTATACAGACCCCTACTGACTCCTGTGACTTTACTGTTTACAGTTGTTATAAAATATTAGTTATTATATAATATTATTATATATTATTATAAAATAATATTATATATTATAAGATATGTACTTTTTCAGGTGTTGCCATGTTAATTAAAATTAATAAATTATACCTTATCTCACTGTGATTAAACATTAGCTCAGCTTTACATGTTTTTACATGAGCTTTATCCAACTAGTAAGGTAGATGGTGACACAGTGGTCCTAATCATCAGCATCCCTTTTTTCTTATCTGAAACTGGAGACTGGGCTCTGGTTTTCCTTGTGTGCTGGTGGACCGACTTGCCAATCTCTCCATCTAACTTTGTTTACTTACTTTTATTTATTTTTATTTGATTTGTGAGTCAGTTCACTAAGTCACCTGTTCAGGCTTTGAGTTTGTGCGCTTTATGGCAGTTGGCTCATGCTGTAAAGTGCACGGCCACAGTAACATCAAGTCGTGCCTTGGGTGGTTGAATTTAATTTTTGTTTTAAACATGATTAGTGTAACTGTTATTTTGGCTGTACTTGGGTTAGATTCTGTTTAGCCACAGGTAAAGGGGACATAATCATACCACCATATCACTGTTACAGGACACAATGTGCACCTTTACTTTTATTTCCACAGCTAAATTAAAAAACAGCAGGCATGATGCACAGCTGCCGAACCCAAATAGGAGTCAACTACAGGGCTGTAATTATAATTACTGGTATTTCTACAGTGCAGTGAAGTCGGTGCGTAATAGAGACTTTGGGAAGCATGTTAATTAATTGTTGTTGTCGATAGGTGCAGACAACCATGTAATCCTGCATGCTGCATGATGCTAAACCCTGTATTGACAGTTCTTTTGTCGTTAGATTTAAGCTGTCAGAAACAGCTAGGCAAAATGAAAAAAATCATTAGATTCAGTTTGAAGGTAAATCAACACCTGTCTGTCTATAATTGGCTTCTCTCAAATAATGCTCACGAGCATGGTCTTCCGAGAGAACTTAAAATTGCTGGTATGCACACGCAGTGTGTCTGATTTCACTGGCAGCTTTTTCCATTAATGTCACTCTAGATAGGGAATCTCAATAGAGCGGCACAGAGGTAATTCTTTCGAATAACACTCATTCACTGATTTTTTTTTTCATTCGGCTCATAACTGCAGCTTTTGAGCCTGATGGTGTCATGGTTTGTTTTATGGAGCATAAAGTGAAATTTGTTTTCCAATGTGCACAGCTTCACCTTCACTTAAAAGATAAAAAGCAGGATAACATACTAATTTTGTTTCAAAGTGGTGTGCCAGAATGCACTCTGCTTGAATGGACTGAATAATAGCCTAAATCTCTTAGGCTATTATTACGTTACATAGGGTATCTGGGTGGGAGATAGACACATTTGATATCATTAAAATTTTGTGTGATGTGTTTCAGGCTCTTGCTGCACCTGATAGGTGTATGTCCAGCCCTCTGGTCCTGTCAATGGAAAAAAAAATATGTAGCATGTTTTCACTCGCCCACATTTTACTTTTTACCACCACATGTTTACTTGTATACCTATTTGTTCTATTACAGGTATTTACCCATAGAAATAGAAAGTTTTAACTTGTTAATTTAAATAAAAAAATTTCCAGTTTAGATATGTAGAATATAAGGTAAACTATACACATAATCATCAATTTTGAACTGGCATCTTCTTGTCTGTTCACAAAGTTTTGTAGTGTGTCTGGTGAAGTAGAAGGGCAGCGGGTCCAGTGAAGGCATATACATTTTAATGAGCCATGGCAGTAGAGTGGCAGTTTTAACTAGATTGTTTAACAAATCATTTACCATGTACAGCAGATATGAAGCTGGTTGGATGATGTTGATGTATAAATGATGTTTAGCTATACTTACAAAGTGTATCTAAGTAGAAGTTGTTATTACTTAGTCTTAGCACTTACTTAGTCTATATCTAAGAAGAAAACAATAATGCATTATTTGCTTGGTTTGTGACTGTAGGTTTCTAGAACTGGAAAGCAGTGGGCAGAAGAGTGAGGTGCGTCTACATTTCCTGGCCAAAGGAAGACAGATGCACACTGAAGTATTCCCCTACATGCTTGCAGACAACCAGTGGCACAAGGTCTCTGTGGCCATCAGCGCCTCCCATGTAACTCTTTATGTGGACTGCAACAGGTACAGATATACCAGACCAAATGCAGGACCTGAGAATTCTTCCATGTGTACTACAAAAATTATTAGGAACTGACAAATTAATAAAAAAGGAATTGTCTAACTTAACTCATTTGATATCTTAAATATTAACATCATACAGAAACAATCCTCTTGGCTTAAACTTATCTAAGGTGAACTGAACAACAATGGAAAATTGTGCCTTGCTTCAATGAGCTCACATTTCAGCTATTGTTTCTAAAATAAGCTGATGTTCTGTGCATCATGAACCAGGAGAGTCAGGCTACAAATGCCATGCAGGTAGTGAGCTGCCTCGTATACTTCAAGAAGAACCTAAAATGATTGTCTTCAGTGCCCAGACCTTTTAAACGTGTAATTAATTGGATATGTGATGTAAAAGTGGTACACATGCCATTGTCAAAATATATGTGTGAGACAAAAATGTTTCTTTGTAATTTTGTCAAAGAATCAAGGTTAGGTATGTAACGATACACACCACCCAAGATGGAATATATGGAATCATATTATTTATCTTAAAAATACCCTAATTTATCTATAAAATACTGTTAAATATATGATCTTATTTATTAAATAATGAATGCACTTTTATTTGGTACAAAGTATACAAAATAAAGCTGTACATTGTCCTTATTGTGTTAAAAACTGACATTAAACTTTTAAAACAACTAGGTTATGTGAATGATTGAATAATACAACTAAAATAAATACTCAGTCTTTAACCAGGCAAGCTGATTATTGATTCATCTTAAATGAATCCTCAGTTCACATCATGTACCAATGTATTCTGAATATTCATATTTCATTGTTGTCCTACACTGGTGATGGTAGTTAGACTAATTTATTTCTGTGTAGAATCTATGAGAGGATTGTGGCTGTCCCCCTCATGGATATCCCTGAAGATGCATCATTTTGGATTGGACAAAGGAACAGTGCTCATGGCCTATTCAAGGTATTTCCCATCATCTCTCATAAGAAAGAAATAGCTCTTTTTGCTCTTTTTGGCAGGCATTCTCTATAATGTGTATCAATTTAGTCGACACGATTTTCTTAGCACATACGCTGCTTTTGAAGTTGATTTAGTTTCTCAATTTCTCCTCATAAGCGAATTAAATTATGCTCACCCCATCATGTTGACTTTCAACCATGCAACACTGCTGGTGTGTATATGTATATAGTGTGTGACGATGAAGGACTTACTTTGAGGTAATTGTTGCTCCAGGTTGTTAAGCTCCACCAGTGTTAATTGGCCGATGAAGGAAATCTTAGTGTTCACTTTCACATCATAATGAGTCTTTATTAGCATCCCCCCACTGAGAAGTGCTCAGATGTTTATCTCATTTCATTTCAGGAGAAAAACACTGCAGCAGAATACAAGATAATTATGTTTGTGGTTTATTAGCCATCAGCCTCAGAATGATTGGCATGCTTAGTACAGATGGGTAGAAATGGTCTGTGAAACATGCCTTTGTAGTTAATTAGCTTAATCTCACACTGAATATGTGAGTATCTATGTAGTTAAATCCTTTGTGCTGTTAGAACAAGAACTAAGGCTAATAATCCTGCTTGAAATAGAACAGACCCCCAAGCACAATGAAGACTGTTAAATAGGCAAATAACATCTAACGGCAGGGATGCAAACCAACTATTGACAAGCTGTCCAGAAGAATGCCTTTGGTTCTCTAACCACAAAACTTATCGATGTTTACATGACACTATTGGAGCTAGAAGTGAAGTCTTTGGTTAGATGATACAACCTTACTGTTGTCTACTGTTAAGAATGGTGATGTTTTAAGGCTATCTATCTATCAAAGCTGCTTTAGAACTACATTTGTGCATCCAAACAAACACAAAAAGGTTAGATGAGCCCAGAGTCAAGCTTTCTCTTTTTTGTTCTAGTACATTGTCCTAAACCCTAAACACCTGAGGGCTTGGGATTCTTGTAAAATGATCTGAAAGAAATCTATATTTAAGAGAGCTCTCGGGATTCTGACTACAACACCTTCCATCCTTCATAATAGGTGTATCGTGCACTAATACTGTTTCTTCCTTTACTAAGGGAAAGCTAGTAATTTTGGTGCTGATTGAACAAAACTAGACACATTTCACTCAATAGTTTAAATGTTTATAAATATAGTTTTAATAAGACAGAGTTTTGTGTATTTCTAAGGAGCAATCAATATGAAATATTGATTGTTCTTACAGTTTGATAAATGGTAATAAAGTACTGATGAAAAGTTTAACCGTGATAACAGAATTATATTGTACCACTAGCAGACAGCAGAAACCATTTCTCACATGTTGACCTTTGCTATTAACTTAGTGGAAACGATTAGCGCATGTGTACCCTCTCTTCCTACAGCACACAGGGGGGGCTAAATTACATTCTGAGCTTTTCCATAGTCCTACAGCTCACTCGCATCGTCTCCTGCAGTCACTTGAAGAATCCTCAAATAGTTTTGTTGGGTTTTGAATTCATGAGTTTAAAATTGAAGTGGCAAGACAATTTTAAAAACAATTTCTCATAAATCGCTCCATTTCTTCCCTTTGACGATAATGGATGCGAGATGGCCGAGTTGCCATGGATACTGAGTGTCTATGAGTGATGTTTCACTTGTGTAGCTTGGCTGGATGACAGAAGTTGATTAAATTAATGTATGTAGGAAGGCATATTTTTACTTAGGTTTTAAAGTTTTATATTACGGTTTATCATTACATGGTAAGTGCTTGATAATAAGATGATATGCAGTACACTCTTAAATTATACAAATGTGTACCGGTTCCAGATATTGCTTCATTGTTTATATTTACCCCATAAGATTTGGTATAAATTGTCATTATAAACTCTGCTTAACCCTATTCAACTTGGGATATGAGATATTATAAAAATGTAAGTAATGTGGTGTAATATGAGTAAGTAATATGATTTGATCGGATTCACACTTTAAATTAAAACAGTAATTAATACATGACAAACAATAATTTACATAATTAAACATATGGCAATTTATGTTTACAAAAACCCACCCTCCTATGGAGCAGCAGCCATATACATTGTATCATCTACGTTAACATCCTGATCAACACCCTCTTTCCCTCAATCAGCCAGTAGAGGTCGCAGCAGTTTGATTGTGACATATCAAGAATTCATGGTTCAATCAATTGAAACCATTGTTCAGGTTCTGTGGAAGCGAATGTGCCCAGAACATTAGCAGTAGCATGGCTATCAAGCATGTGATTTATATGTGTTTACAGGGAGTGATGCAAGATGTTCAGATAATTGTGATGCCGCAGGGTTACATCACCCAGTGCCCAGATCTCAATCGCAGTAAGTACTATTACGCTCCACTCAAACTGTAAAGTAAACAAACTAGTCTGTGTTTTATTTTTCACTACATGTGTGCTATTTCAGCTTGTCCTACTTGTAATGACTTTCATGGGCTTGTACAGAAGATTATGGAACTCCAAGACATATTGGCCAAAACATCCAGCAAGGTGAATATTAAATATGCTAATTATATTAAGAATTTTGGTTTAAGACTTATATAGAAATCTGGGGTGAATGTGATTGTCTAGCAAGATAATGCAACATGTCACAGCTAGAAATGTCCAACATTGGTTGGAACAGCAGAATCAAGACTTCCAAGTACTACCCTGGTCACCTAATTTCCTTGACTTGAAGCATCTGTGAAAACACTTTGATTACTGTGTTCGCACTATGGATCATCCACCTCGCCCACTCCAGCAACTGTGGGATGCACTGCAGTCAATATGGCTCCAGATACATGTGGGGACTGGGAAACTGGTCGAAGGGAAGAGAATAAAGAGTGGTAGAACAAAGCAGGCTTCTACTGAGATAATCTGATTTGCGGCACACTAAGCAATAGTGAAGCTATAATCATTGTCAATATAATTTATTTCTTGGTAATGAATGTTCTGTTTTGCAGGGCTACAATAAAATCCTTTTACCTAAATGCTTTTTATTTTTAAATGCTGTATTGTATGTTTTGTGTTGCAGCTGTCACTAGCAGAAGAGAGGATGAACAGCCTGGATAACTGCTTTTGTGAGCGGACGTGCAGTGTGAAGGGGGTGACCTACAGAGAGGATCAGACCTGGACAGATGGCTGCAAAAACTGCACATGCTCGGTGCGTTGGATGTCCTATTTGTGAGGAGCTCTCAGCAGGGCCTCACTGTCTTTGTTTGGGATGACGGCTGCACCCCTGTGGTTGTTAAGTGGGCAAAGGGGATTTGATGGAAAATGAGGATTAGGGAAAAAGGAATGAGATGGCTCATCTTTGTTGAGAAATGCTGGGAAATTGGTACAATGACTGGATTAAGCTGCATAATTGGGTTCTTGAACACAGATTTACTGTGCATTCTGCCATGGTGCCTACTCACTGTGCTAAGCCAGTCGCACGGCTGTTATGGTCTTTATTTTGTGGGCTCTGTAAAGCAAGAAACTGCACACAGTGAGGCCCTAATATACTGTAAATTGGTGTGTAGAACCTGATTTCTTCTGCAGAAAACATGAGTCACATTTCACGATAGAGTAGCACAGGGGTCTATTACGCTAGCCCAGTACTGCAGAGATATGAGTTCAAATCTCAAAAGTGATCTACACAAGAAGCATGATCCTTGGAACCTTGAAAATGCATGCAACACTGATTCTTTATGGGCAGGACACAGTTATCTTCTGTGTAATAGATAAACATGATCCACATTTCAGTTAATTTTTATTTCAGTTTCAAAACAAATAATTCACATTTTAATCTAGCCAGTAGTGAATGTGTCATTTTTACTGTTTATTGAACAGCTGATAAACAAAGGAACCATTAGAAATATGCTAAACGACTCTAGCATTAAAAGCCAACACATTTTTAAAACTCAAAGAAGCCCCTTGACCTACTATGTCAGCTATTAAATATGATAAATACTCTATATTTGTTTGGCAAAACATATTTTCTCCTTAATCTAGTCGTATCCAATTACCCTAATTACATTAGGCTTCCCCTCTACTGATACTTCCCTCTGTTGCTAACTTAAGAGAGTAACACCTGACATACTTTCTGTTAAACATGAGTGCAGGACAGATTTCATTTTCAGCTTTGTGCATGGAGAGTAACACCCTGAACTATACATTATTCGTGGACTCTGTACAGGTTTCAGCAATCAGGCAGCTGAGGTCAAATTGCACCAGTTATTAGGAATCCCTGGTCTGTCTCTCACACAGTATGAAACACATTCAGTTATTGTTCTTGTAGGCATCCTGTCCGCTCGATTTGTAGATTTAAAATCTCATGTCTGGTTTGCTGGTGTGTTTAACTGCTACATCACCTGTGTGGCAAATTTTGTTTCATTTTTCATCATTTAATAAACTTAAATATTCCTCCTGTAACAATTTTCATAGAGCAAGGACAAGTGCTGCTTAGGGGGCAAATGTTGACCCTATTTTTATTGATATAAATACATTGACAGCTTTGATTTTTAATACGTTTGCTTTGTGTATATATCTTGCCTGGATAAATCTATGCTGCTTCTTGACTCTGAAACATAATAAATGGGAACTGTCTTGTTTAGGCCATTCTCCTCCTAAAAATAAGAAATCTTCAATAAACTTGCTGAATGCTTCTCACAAACTTTTTATTTACAAAAATATTTATAGAAACAATGTGTTTTTTGCTATTTAATTTTTTATTTCTTCAATATGAAAAAAACAGTTAACTGTGACCGTTCTCCTTTAAATTGGTAAATTAAGTGTACATGGCTGAGCAGCTGCTATTTTCATGCCAAATTTAGCAATTAAGCAATCTGTAATTACTTAATTTGCTGTTTTTCTTTACTTGATGAAAGCTTAGCAAGTAAATGATATGTCATTGAATGTCTGAGCAGCAGCAGGTGATTACTTCTCTCGTTTAATTCTGTAGTTTTATATATATATATATATATATATATATATATGTGTGTGTGTGTGTGTGTGTGTGTGTGTGTGTGTGTGTGTGTGTG
>JAYDZF010000001.1:15711444-15721569 GCA_034509105.1 Microcambeva barbata
ATGCTAATGGATTGTTAAATAAAATCTTATTGGGCCTCAATAGCAGAATCTGTCCTACATGGTCACAGTATAGTCTAAAAGCCATGCTTGATTTTAAATGGAGTACAAAGATGCATTAAAATCAAATATTATTTACATTCTACCACAAAGCTGATTCAATTAAACTAATCTTTGAGATACAACAGCACCATACATGATATATTTTGTACTAGGGTTATGTAACAAGATCTTATATAAAAATTAGCATTACTTCTGTCATTTTCAGTCATTTACAAACAGTGATGGTAGAGATACTAGTATTGCCCATTCTGAATAGAGGTATGTATTTCTTAATGTACAGTTTAAAACAGTTTTAAGTGGACTTGGGGCCATTATCGGTCATATTATATGGGTTTGTTTATGCGAATACAATGGATGACTTTCACATCTGGGAAGGGACCACTATGCTGCCCCCTACAAATGTTATTTAGTTGTCCCTGTTTGTTTTGACCAGACACTGCTAATCTAAATTCTTGGTAGTAAGGGGGTGAGCATGTTTAAGCACAGCTTTAGCCGAATAAAATAGCATTTTGGTTCAGTCTGGTTTCGTGAGCTTCTGACAGTTGAGTTTTTGCTCAGCTATTGTTTTAAAACTCAGCTGATCACTCGATGGTGATTTTTCAGTTTTCTATCATTTCTGTACTGTACTGAATAATACAACAGTGCTTTTTAGAGGATGTAACTGTTCTGAACTGACAGGTTTGCTAGCCAACACAAGTTTTTTGTTATGGCCGTGTCCATCACATTGGTCCGTTTACACTTCCATCTCCACCCCAAAAACACATGGCTAGAAATGTCCCACAATGCATGACAAACACTTTGAAATATTTATTTTACCATCTAATTCCCCAGACTTAAACCCAACTGAGCCTCTGTGGGAACGTGCTTCACATGGCGGTTAATCTGAACATTAATGAGTGGTCATAATGATGTTCATAAATGACTCATAAGTGAAACTATAGATTATCTTATTTATGCGTGTATTAAAAAGCTTTCTTTTTGTGTGCCTGTTTTTGTGTGGGTGTTTATGTGTGTATGTGTGCAGCTATGTGCATGCTTTCTGGACAGGAGTTGGTGGAGGGTGACAGGAGAGCCGTGCATCACCCCAGTGGAGTATGTACACTGTTTGAATGCAGGGTAAGGTCTTAGCTAGCAACAAAACTCTCGAGTGGTGTTTTTCCACTGCATTTTCTTAAATCTTGGTTTATAACTAAATTAATGTTTATAATTGTTATGAAGAGAGATGAAGGACACAATGATGAACAAACAAACATAAAATTGGTCTAAAAGATGCTGGGGCTGGAAAAGATATGATTCAGATGCTGGGAATTTCAAACGCAGTTCAACAGCTTAGCAGAAGTGATGCTATCAATGAGCCACAGGCACAAATATGGAGGTGAGCGGTGAATACGTGTGGTGAGTCACCTTGGCAAAGCCCTGAGGGGGTTTGGAACCACCCAGAACTTGATGTTGCTTCTTTGAACAAAAAAGAAAAGAGGGTTCACCGAAAAGCAGAGATTTATGATTCGAATGGTGCACGTCTACCGATTGGCCAATTGCTTACATAAGGTGTGTAGGATATCAGGGTTAAAAAGTACTGATGGTATCATATCACTGGGGGGAAGTGCTCTTTAACGTTAACCAAGGTTGGTCGATACCATTACAATAATGATTGCTATTTTTTTCATAAATATCTCAGTTTTGTTGGGGTTGGTGGGAGACCAGGTCCACTTAATTGGACATCAGCAACAGCAAGAAGGATTACTAACAACAAATACATACATGATGATTGCATCTTATCTGTGACAGGAGCTTTAGTTAGTGCTTTTAACTTGTCAAAAGTGTCAACTGGATAAAAAAAGTTTTGTGCTACAAAAATAAATCTACAAATGTGTGTATTACTAAATGATCTATGTAATTGGCACATACAGGCTGGATTTTTGACACAAAGCTTCATTGTTCTGCCCAAAGTTCCACTCATTAGGGCACACAATTACTTTTAATTGGCTGAAATTAACATATTGAAAATATATAAATCAAAGGTGTGGTATAAACATTGTATTTTTCTTTGCTTTATCTTTTACTTACTATTGATTGGTCCAGGGTGTTTTCTGTCCTTCACCCAGTGAATCAGAGCCACCACAACCCTTAATAGGAAGCAGTGGTAGCTCAGTGGTTCCGGTTCTGCACTAGTATTCTGAAGGGTACTAGAGCAAGCCACAAACTTGCTGGGATACTACTGTTTGACCCTTGACCCTCAGTCCTCAATTGCTTGGATTGGATATGGTAACAATTGCATGTCGCTTTGGGAAATACTGTCTACTAAATGTAAAATATGATAAAATAGACAATGAATAAGTCTTTGAATTTTTTGAGATTCATTTAATAAGTAGTACCTTTGCACCACTTTGTAGAGATTTGGACGATCTCTGCCTAATTCAAAAACATGGTATCATGCAGTCTGTTAAACAAAAGTTATCTTTCAGGAATTGGTTCTAAAGACACACTACTGTGTATTTTATGTGTTAACAGGACCACACACTACACCGAGTTCAACAAGAGTGTCCCGAGCTTAACTGTGCTGAAACACAGCAGGTGACTCTAACTGACAGATGCTGCAAAGTTTGTAGAGGTGAGTCTCTTTTACATAGGAATGTGAGCGAACGCAGTGTGTGGGCAGACACAGAAGAACAAATGAAATGCTGCTATAATAAATGCAGAAGAATAATGACAGATGAGTAAGTTTCAATTAAAATGTCAATTATACTGTCAGTTATACTGTCAATTATTCTCTCACTGATAAACAGTAATTACTGACGTGTGGTAATTGCTATGCTTAATGTAATCTGCCATTTTTACAGCCTAATTAATGTATAGAACATTATAATCAGTGTTTAGAACATTTACTTTTTAGATTGTTTATTGGATTTTACATTTTAGATTCTAGTTCTGGAGTCAGATGATGGGTGCCACCCTAGCCACTAGGATGCACAATTCAGTGCGTCATGCTGGTCCCAATTCAGGATAAATAGAACGGCATCTGGCATAAAAACTGTACCAAATCAATAATGCGGACCACAATTGGCTGTGGCGACCCCTAACAGGAGTTCTAGTTCTTGGTAGATCTAAGTAAAGAATGACTTTTTCTAGCTGATCTCATTATGAGGCACCACAATGAATAATTTCCCTGCATTCCCGATTTGGTGCTATTATGCTATATGGTTAACCTTTCTATCTACATGAATGCTTACAAGTTTTTAACCATTAATGATGATTATTATCATTCTTATCTGTGAAGTCTTTATGAGTTGATTATATTACTGTGCTCCATGTGCCCAAAGTGTGGTGTAAAGACCTTTTGATATGGAATAAGAAGGCTTTGATTTTAAATCCATAAAACACATGAAAAGGAAAATGAAAGCTTAATGTAATCCAGGGCTTTTAAAGTTTATTGTGTGGTATTACAAATGTGCTTTTAGCTGAAATTTCACAAATTCTCTTAGATATACTAGCTACAAAAGTCTTTTGCTGTCTTATATGATTAAAAACCCATCTATTAACCAAGCACTGAAACTGATATGTACTTATTTACTAATACTCACTTGGGTTATTTGGATCAAGCAGTAATTTTGCAGATTGAGATTGGACTAGAAGGTAATGCTTACTATGGAAACATTTCTGTAAGTCTCTGGATAGGAACATCTGGTAAATGGCTTTGGATGGATAGTCAGACAGACAGACAGACAGCTGGTTTGGGCAATGCACTTTGTGTTGATATTTCATTGGTTAAATCTTTTAATGATTTTATGCTCTGTCTATGGTTTATGGTGAAATCTGATAAATGCTGTTTCTTAAATTATACAAGGCACTAACTTGTTTTGTTAATGTTTTATAATGACTCATGACAACATTTCCTATTTTTACTGCATATATTTCCAAACAGCTATACAGTTAATATGTTAAAAGCAATCATTATGCTGTTTTAAATTAAGTACCTTTAATGGTAACAAATAACAAATCCACCTACATTATACGCATGGTCCAGACATTTTGTTGTTGCACCTTGGTTTCATACATTGGTAAATAATTGTGGCTGTAAGAATAAAGTCTTTTTTTGTTTGTTTTTAAGATCATGATTTTTGTGCGGAGAGAAATACTTGCATGGAGCACTCAGACTGTCTAAATCTGGAATTGGGAGCGAGCTGTGCATGCAAAGAGGGTTTCCGTGCTCTTCGTTTGGACAATGCATACTGTGAAGGTAAGCCGTCTATGTGCCGTTCCAGATTTTTGCATCTAGTCAGGTCAGAAAATGCTGCATTCATGCAGTAAAACACTAAAGGCGGTGTTTTTTTTTCTTTGTGCTAACATTTAAATTACAAAGTTTTATGCTGTGCCAGTATATTATTTTTTTTATTACTGTGTAAAAGGCATTACACAGTTTCTTTGTTGTTAATTGGATTTTGTCTATTAAAATGACATAAAATAGGTATCTTATAAAAGCAAAGAAGGTTGTCCTCAATTTCCTTTTTCACTGAAGTTGTTTAAAGAAAATGACTTCCTGCAATTAAATGCTTTTTGAGGTCTTAATAAGCACATCATTTTTAATCTGCATGATTTTCTTTTTCTGGTAGTTACGGTGGCTTATTAATTATGAAAGGAGTCTGTGGTCTTTCTGTAATCTTAATTGAACATTTGACATTGCAGGACCACAGTTTATATTAAATATTAAATATTACTAATCTCCAGATAATGGGTGTAGAAATTGCAGAGCTCAGGCAATCTCAAAATGTTTCCCATACACGCTTAAGGAGAAAAAACTTTAAACTTTAAAACACCTCTCCTAGAACCAACTGATGTTGGGTTTGTAGGTACTACTGAACCTATTAAAGGTATGGAAATGTTTAAGGCTATGCTATACGGCCTTACCAGGAGCTTGCTGTACATCTAATTTTGATTGTGTTGCCTGAACAGCATACACGTTTCTGGAAAGGCTTTGGACCTTGTCAGTGGAAATATGTGCCCAGTGTGGTCAAGCTTCTGATTGTGTAAAATATACGACTTTAAAGCTGTTTTGACTCTGTGTCCATTAAAAACTCCTTGTTTTTGTTTCCTTTAATTTGTCACCCATAATTAATGAATGGTGTAGCTGTGCCCAGTGAGGTTAGCCCTTCTTCAAAAAGCCTTTTCAAAAGAGCATTGTCTGATCCTAGTGTGGTATATATATCCATTCCTGTTCTATTTCAGTTTGACAGCTGCTTTCACCTTCAGCAGGAATAAGGCATCAAACCCAGGTTTTTTCACAGGTTTCTTATTATGGCTAGTGTTCTTACTGCCCATGTGTCTGACCTACTTTCTGAGCATGGCTAATGAATCATAGAACGGTTCTAAAAGCTTTGCTGTGTCCTCCTTCTACCTCTGCATAGATCAGACAGATCAGTAATGAAAAAATCTCAGCCAAAAATAATCCATGTGCAGGCCATCAGTCGCCCCGCAATGCTTTTACATATGTCACAAGCGAACAGCAGCTAATTACAGGAGAGCCGGAAAAAATGCATAATTAAACATGCTATCTTCCATGTAGATTTAATATTAATGCTACGCTCAGTGGCTCAGTGGTTTAAGCCCTACTTAAGAGTAATGGACTTTTCAAGCTGACAACTTTCACAGGAATTCTTTAACCTTGAGTGGAAAGCTTCGTGAGATTCACTTGGAAGAAATGAATTAGTCATCAAGAAATTCGTTCTTTACTACTCAAGTGTGTAATAGAATTAATAGAATAGTAATGCTATTACAGTGGGGTTAACATCCAATATGTGTAATTTAAAATATAATCACAGTGTAACCTCAAAACATTCTGTGATGAAAAAAGAAAAGATTGCTGAAAGGATTATCAGCAACAATTCATCGTATATTTTTCTTATTTTAGTGAAACAGCTGGTACTGTTTTGCCATTAAAAACAATAAATTAGATTGTGCTATATGTGTGTATATGTGCATGATCATAGTAACATTTGATGAGACAGCACCTGGCATGACACTGACTAGACATACTGGAGTGTTTTGATTTTGCAAATCATTCATGTTCAAACGATGAGATATGAAAGACACATTCTACTACACAGACATGAGTCATATCCACTTTAACAATATAAAAATGAAATATGTACTATTAAAAACTAAGGATGTAATGATGCACCACAAGACAATTAAACAATTGGTGCACATGTGCCATGATTCGAATCAGTAATTAATGTGAAATTATTATATAATCTCTTTAAACAGCAGTTGGCACTGGTGCTAATCACCTTGCCTCGTTGATGCCGCTCGTTGGGTTGCCAGGGATGGGATTTTCCAACAAAATGTATTTATGTGGAAATACTTTTTGTATTACTAATGTATTTACATAATGTTGGATTTGTTTTACATGTTTAGGTTTACTCGCATTCTGCAATTTTAGGAGCAATATTTTGTAGAGTAAACTGCTTTGACGATTGGTGGGTGGGCATGGTTAAAGCATCTACTGCCGGAGCAGTCACATTGAAAAACAAATAAAAAATGGAATGTGTTCAAGTCCTATTAACTTTAAAATGTAAATGGGCATATCATTCCACCGTTAAGGACTTATTAAGTCAGAAATCAATGCTTTTCTCTGAACCTTTACAAATATTTTCCTGTAAGAACATACATTTAATCATTTAGATATGGTGTCATCAAAATAAAACCACATCTTTATCTGAGAATTTTAGTGAACACATTTCCGATGTCTTTGCTTTTAGTAAGTTGAAGCAGCTGTTTGCTTTTATTTCCCTACATGATTATGTGGGTTAAAAGGCAACATAAAGAAATCAGGATTGCTTTTTATCTCCAAGTTTAGTTTCCTATCAAACACAAAGTGTAGACAGATTCCAGTCCTGAGACAAGAGAAGCACTCACTCTCACAGACCTTCACCTCATTAATTCTTCGTTGTTTTTCTGTTCTCAGCATCCTCCTAGATTCAGTGGCACTTTTTCACGATGGCGGCGAACACGAAGAGCAACTTCTTTAAAGTTGTCATCCGTATCGCTAAGCTCAAAATAGACTCTGACGATGAGATCAGTCTCCTTTCAATTTTTTATGCTGTCAGTGTAGGGGGTAGAGACTCAGGGGATACTCGTTAGACTGCTGCTTTGTACGACAGAAAAGCAGAGGGCCTCAATTTCTCCCCTTGATGCATGCATTCAGAAAGCAATGTTTTCCAACATGGCAAGCACTGTTTGCAAAATAAAGTTAAACAAGGTCTCAGATTTGCAAAAAGAGTGAACAAATTACTAGCTCACTTGATGGAGATGGGAAGGATGGCAGTGGCGTTTGTCTTGTTTTTTTTTATTATTCCCTAAATTGTACAAATAAAAAACTTACTTAAAATCACTAATACTAGTACTGCCTTATCCTGGTCAGGGTCATGGTGAGCATGGTATTAATGTCTTGTATGGCATCATACTCTAAATTCATGAACTCACACCTAGGGGCTATTAGTCAAGCTTTTGCATATTTTTGGGTAATGAGAGGAAACCAGCTAGATCCACATTTATTAAAACCACTTCCTATTTTTGACGCGTATGGCAGCGTTATGGTCTGGGGAACGTTTATGGCATACATCCTTGTGGAAGGCACTCTCAACCCATTTGGGTGTGAATCCTTCCTTGCAGATCATGTAAACAGAGTTTCTTCCTTGGGGTGGATGGGATCTTTCATCAAGACTATGTGACATTTCACATGGCTAG
Organism: Microcambeva barbata; assembly: GCA_034509105.1. Classification (NCBI taxonomy): domain Eukaryota; kingdom Metazoa; phylum Chordata; class Actinopteri; order Siluriformes; family Trichomycteridae; genus Microcambeva; species Microcambeva barbata. The sequence goes on from JAYDZF010000001.1 coordinate 15,719,248, forward strand.
AAACCACACTGGTTAGAAGAGCTTGACCAAGTACTACTCTGGCTCCATAATTCCCCAGACTTGAACTAGCTTAAGTATCTCTGGGAATACCTCACTATGGATCCTCCCTCAAACACTATCCAGGGCTGTGGGAATCCTAGTTGCTGTTCATGCTGCACATGCCAGTTACTCTGGATAGTAGCGTGTGGTTGTAATAATAACACTGTCTAACATATAACCACTTTTAAAATGTTTACTTACATTACAGTGTGGATTTACATGATACGCACTTGAAAAACTATTCTATCTATTCTTTACTTGCAACAGTTAAAAAACTTTGCTTTTAAGCTAATTAGTGTACTTTATCTAGTGGGCTAATTTACCTTGTGACCACTAGAGTAAATTGCTTCGAGCTGCTTACATATGGTTAGCAACAGAATCACTTTACTCTGTTTTTAAAAGGAAGCTTTTTAAAAGGAAGATGATCCTATTTCCATTTGAGAATGTAAAAGGCTTGTGTTGTGTCAAGTGGAAACATATTTGACTGGATATGTCTGTATAAGTGATTAAGTCACTGCAAGGACAAATGCCTATAACATAGCATGTTGATGGGAATGGACCCTCTTTAATGGATCTCATTCTTCTTTTATTTACTGTGTATGTGGTGGTCACACAGCATTACTCAGAGCATAAAACACAACCACACATACACTCTTTATGGTTTACGTCTCCTCTTTAGATGCCGCTACTCCATTCCACTACACAAACAAATGTCATTTTCATGTCTTTACATAACACGTTCATTAATCATTTAGTAGGGATGTACGATGCAGCATAGGACAGTTAAAATCGGTGCACCTGATTTCATTGATTTGACTCTATAAGATGAATCAATATAAACTTTAAACAGTGGAGGGTGCAGGGGCTGTTCACCTCACCTGGTTGACAAAATGTGTGGGGTTGCCAGGTATGGGATTTACCCGACAAATAAAAGTAAGTGTACTTATTTTTCTCTGGCAATGATTAGAACACTTGACTGTTGAAGAAATAATTTATTTTCCAAATATTTAAGTAGTGATAATATAGAAACAAAACATTTTAAAATTCGGTCTGCAGTTAAATTGAAGATTGTTTTATCTTGCTAACTAAACCCTTGGGATAACAGGACCAAGGTTCTGGAATGAGAGTTAAATAGTGTGTTGACAGGCTTTGTTTGATTGAGTTTGAGTGTAAAATGTCAGTAGGTGGAGGGTTAATTGGCATAGGCTGAAGAAGTGCAGCTGAATCCCAGATGTAATTACGGCTGAGCGGAAGTCAGGAAGACAGGGTGAGGAAGATGACACGACCATAGTTTGGTCAGAATGACCTTCAGGGCATACACACACTGTGTGTAATACTCTTGGATTGGAATTTCTTCGGCCACCTGCTATACACAAAATCAATGAAAGCACATTGGAGGAGGATCATGGAGTCCAAATAGTTTCAGCAATAAATGGTTAATGGTCACGATCAGATTCTTAAAAGTGGCAACATGGCCTTGTTGGGCTTGTACCAGCAACCTGCTGATCACTAGTCCAGGACTTTAACGACTGTATGTCATAAGAAAACACATTCTTGGATTATTGTTACTACAGTATGAATGTTTATGACATTTTGATATTAATTCAAGCTATTTTATGTAGGGGCTGTGTCATTTACATTACCTGTAGTTTTAAAAATATAATGTAACTCTAAATGAATCATTTGTTAATTTGCTGTAACAATTAACTTATGAAGACTTTAAGCAAAATCTTTGTATAATTATTTAGATTGAATTTAGATTTTTAGATATTTTTTTTTTATTTTCAAATTCAGTTGTATAAACAATTCACATTTAAATCCCTAGACATTGCATTTAAGGAGATGCATTAAACAATATTTAAAGCCTTTGGCTTGGAAATCAGTGTTTCAGTACTGATATCGTTTGTACTTGTTTGCAATTAGCTTACCATCTGTTTATGACCTGCTTCATGGCTCCCAGCTGTGGAGCGCAGACAGAGGCAGTCTGTCTAGCAAGCTGGTTTGCTGTCTAGATAGCCTGTTAGCTATGTGCTAATGTTACCTACCTGAAGTCACATCATAAAAACACTGTGTTTACATGTTAGGAAATGGGAATATAAACTGCTGGGAAAATTAGAAACTCAAACTAATAACATTTGCAGTAGTTTGATATTCAGGACAGTTTTGTTTTATGAGCGACAAATAAAATTATAGATCAAGTCAGCCGTGACCTGGTGGTTAGAGAACTGGGCTTGTGATCAGAAGGTTGCCGGTTCGATTCCCAGAGCTGACAGGTCACGACTG
>JAYDZF010000001.1:15734946-15745118 GCA_034509105.1 Microcambeva barbata
CTTAATTCTGTACCAATCTTCGGCGGGCCGGATTAAAAAAACCGACGGGCCGGATGTTTCCCGCGGGCCGTAGTTTGCCCAGCTCTGATTTAAGATATAATTTCATGGACTGATGTGGGGGTTCAAAATAGAATAACTATATATGATAAAATCAGTGTAAATCCTGTGCTGTTGCAACAAGACAGCACCCTCATACTGGTGATTAAGGGCAATAACAAAGAAGAGTATTAAAAAGGTAATTGCTCTTGTAGCGATCTCAATAATTTTTTTCTGCACTTAAGTATTTCTGTCACTTTTTACTCAATACAATGAAGAATCTGTACTTTTTACTCACTACAATGAAAAATCTGTACTTTTTACTCATTATACTTTCAAAACTTTATATTTATTGGTAAAATTACTTTTTTTTCAAATTAATCATGGGAATTCCAATATGTTCTTGTCTATGGTAAAGATTAATTCATTTTGCTTACTCAGTTCACTTTCATCACAAGAATCGTTTCATCTGTTATCTTTGGGCGGAATTTTTCTCCTGATCTGTGAATGTATAAGTGACAGCTTAGTGAACAAATGATCAGTTTTAGCTTTTATCTGGGAAAGCCAGGATAATACATTTGTTTTAATTAGTAAGGAGGGCAAACAGTGTTAAATATGGATAATCTTTAAATATTTAAAATGCCCTACAAGAAGAAAAATTCTGGAAGTCTGGAGGGTCAGGCGAGCAGCAGTTATGATTTTTTCTTAAACACGCACTGCAAATAAACATTTAAAATGTTCTCGTTTTACTGAATCGACTAAATATAATATAAGAATGAGCTAAATGTTTTGTAAAATTATGTAAAATTATGTTGCAATTCCTCTTTCAATTTGTATTAAATAGGTTTCAAATAGGAAATACTTTGTTTTGTGTACCTTCCAACTTCTGGGCACAAAACTGAATTTAATAGGATTTATTTTACTTAAAGTACATTTACCCTGATGTATTTTTATACTTATACTTCAGTAAAAATGTTTATGCATACTTCAACTTTTACTTAAGTAATTATTTTACTGAAATACTAGTGCTTTTACTTTTAAGTATGTAACTTGTCTAATTCTGCCACTTCTGCATTTAGCAGTTACTTTAACAAGAGAATTACAGTTTTGATAGTTGCAAGACTACAATTTGAACAACTGCTTAGCTAGTACTGCCTTACAGTTTGGAAATAATTTTAATGAGGTTTAATCAAATTACTATGAATTTTCATATGTATGTAGCTGATGAGCAGCCCCAAAATATGTTATTGCCACCACCATGCTTTACTACAGAAATAGTAAATGCCAAATATTTTGCACTGCCTGATATTTGCCAGGCATAGTACATGTCATCCTTTGTAATATTTCATTTTTTCTGACCAGACCAAATCCCACAATGAGCTGTTTCGCAAACTCCTAGCAGGCCATAATTTGCTTTAAGTCCCAACTGCTGATTCCATTTTGACATAATGCAGTAAAGACCTGGTTTATGGAGGTCTGAAATTGGTGGTCAGTTAAACAGCTTTTCCCATTTCTGCAAAGGTCTTTTAGGTTTCTTTTTACTTTTCTTACATTTTTGTCCAGTTGCTCAATTGGACCAGATGGCAAGTCTATGGAGGTTTAGGCATGTACATTCATCTATTTAAAATGATTAAGGCCATTCTGGTCCTGAGAACACTCAGTGCCTTAGATACTAGATAAAGTTGACCCAAATATGCCACAGAAAAATGTCTCAATACTAATGAATACTGTATTTCAGTTTTTAACTTTTAATTACTATAATTCTTTTTTTTTAACTCTAAAATGTGTGAATAAATATTAATTTGATGTACAGTTCTTTTATTAAGCATACACCGGTGATGACTTTCTTCTTCAGGACATTCCAAACAGTTATACTGGCTATGGCCATTATTTATGCAATGGTTCAGATTGATTTTTCATCTTCTCTCAGCTTAACAATAGTTTGTTATTCACCAATAGACATCTCTCTGGATTTCATGTTGATTACTCATTTGACTATAAATTCAGTCTACACAGGCAAACCCAAATCTGAAACTGAGTGTAGATATTCAGTGCTTTTTGAAAAATCAATGGACAAACCTAGGTAACAAAACATGACTGACAGTCATATGTTCACAAATGGGTAAAATAGGTGGGTTCAGATAAAAGGTGCTATTTTCTGAACTGTGTATCAGAAACAGATGCAAATATCTGGCAAAAGATGTAAAAGCTGAAATGTTGATCTTTTATCTAATATAAATATTTTAATGTCAGATTCAAATGTTTTCAGTTTACAGCATACATTAATGGATCTGCCTCACTATTTCAATACTTTTAGAGGGAGTGGAAATACATTATATATTTACAGTTTTAGAACAATGTCAGTTTTTATTGGACAATTTTCAGTTGAATGTCTCATTGCATTCTAAAATGAAAGCAAATTGGCAATTAGAAAAAGGAATAATTGATTAAATTTACAGACCAAAATGTACACTTAGCATTTGACTCATCAAAGTTGCCACCTTAGGCAGTTATGACTATCAAGTTGGAATACCTGTAGGAATTCTAAGGCTGGATTAAGCTTGATTGTTGCAGAACAGCTTTAAATTGTTAACCAAGTGCATGGGTCTTGAAAGAGGGCTTTTTATATAATTCTGAAATATAAAATATTTTTCAGGTTTGCATAACAGTACCTTTTTTTTATTTTACCTCTGGCAGTACAGAACCTACCTTAGTATCATTTCAAGCAATTCATTGGAGTTGAATGACTTGAATTACAATAAATAACTACAAAAATTGAGTTTTGACCAAGGCACCAAACCCCTAACTGCTTCTTGAGTTGCTTGGATCAAATTGTTGAACAGATCACACATTCTATACCTGAGCGAATGCAGCATTGACTCAGAGTTTGAACATGTAGTGGTGACCTACTGGTTAGAGGAAATAAGGGCAAAAGGCATGTAGTTTAAACTAGGCATAAAGGCAAAATGGAAATGTTTACCATTTAATGTGGTTATAGTGAATGATTGGCTTCCAGCCTGTGTGAAGATAATCTGGAGAACATTATTTCTGTTTGAACTTGAGTATTTGGTCATGAAAGTAAAGTTTCTTCCAAGAAATTGCTGTTTTTGTTTTCAATGTCATAATCAAAAATGCATAATTGATAAAGGATTGTCATCATAAGCTAGCCTTTTTGTTATCTTGCTGCCAGTTATTCTATATATAAACAGACACTAGGCCTTTGTTGACAGGCTGGCCCTCTTATTGACTTTTAATGTGTAATCAACATAAATGGCTTGCATAGTTTTACATTTTCAAGAATTTTAATTGTTTCTCTGTCACAAATCTCTTGTGTAAAGTTGTTTATAACTACTATATTATATTTTATAAATTGCTTCTGACTGGAAACCTCAAGTGACTACGCAACTGCTTTGATATCCGCAGTCTTGTCTAAAGATGGTCGACTCTATAAACATCATCTTAAATTGGAATCATTAGGCTGTTTTCATTCTGCAGTAAAAGCCCAACACGTTATTGTGGTTTTGGCAGCAGATAGACATTGTGTTGCCAACACTGCTCCCCTATTGTCCTTTGCTAACTATTTTTGTCATACACTTTCAATCCTGCCTCATAAAAGAGAAAAAATCTGACAGTAAGCAACATCTGTCAGGAGAAGCTAACTCTCCTGAGTTTAGTTAAAGCTTTCAGAACAAGAAAACTTTTAATTACTTGTGACTACTTTGGTTTCATTTGAAAAGAACAAAGTTTATAGTCACATACTGTTTTAAAAAGAATTGATGTATGGAAATAAATTCTTTTTAATTGAAATATTAACTGTTGGTCCTTGTGTAAGTCCAATTTTTTGAAATTCTTAGACATTTTGTAAAATGTAATAAAAAAGAAAATTCTTCCAAATGTCTTTTAGCACATCTGGAGAGAGCATGGGTTCAGATAACTTAAAAGAGTATCTGCATAGATTTGATGCACTTCTTTATTCATCTGTGACTGTGCTAAGTGACAGTGAATTTTCTCATGCAAAAAAGATAATGAGAGCTGTTAAACCACGTGCAGGTAGAAAATGAGGTTTAGTCTGCAATTAAGGAGGGGGCAACAACGTTGATTAATTTGTAGTCAGTGACAGTATGTACATTGTCCAGAGTGTTTATTTTTTGTATACAATTCCATTTTTTTTCCCGTTTTGTGCGCAGGTTTGTTTATATGTAAGCAGTATAATTAATGCTGTGTAAATAAAGGAGACAGGAAAGCGAAGAAAGTAAGTGTCCTGACCATTCTTTCTAGTTCCTTGGGTTGCCCCACTCCATTCACTGATTTGTTTCACAAATTTGATTTTAAAACATTAAATTAACATTTTTGTTACAATTGGTCAATAATGTTGACATAAACCCCTCGAAATTTGGGTGTGTTATGTCATGTTCCTAGAAAAATCCCTAAAAATGCCCAGTTATATAATTAAAACCCAAAAAATGCCTCCAAAACCAAAATTCCAGTTTCTTCTGCAATGATTCGTGCTCACCCACTGTCACTCAGTCCAGTAAAATTGAGTATGGAGTGACAGCTGTCTCAATAACCAATCAGTGGCTGATCCTAAAGCGTAGGTGGGAGTTAGAGTTTAGAAACTGCAGAGATTTATTTATTTTGAAGCTGATTTAGTATTGAGACTCATCCATTGTAAATCATATTTAGATTTGTAAATGCAGTAGCACCCATCTTTTTTGACACCTTTAAACTGTACAGCAGGGGTCAAGGACTGTGCCACCCCATGTTCAGCCTGTGGTTTCCTGTCTGCGATTACCTTATCAGTCAGCAGATGCTTTCATTTGTACTGGATTAATGCCCTTTGGACTCCAATAATAAGATTTGGATTCATAAAAGAATAATATGCAGTTTCTATGTATCTTGAGCAATCCCTGGTAAATCGTTAAGCATATTTTAATGTACTAGAAATTTATTTTATTATTAAGTACTTTTTAAGAAATATATTGTTTTGTGTGCTAAAAATAATATATCTCGCCTAGAGATGGTCGTGCCCCCACTGAAATACACCCGACCCTTTAAAAACCAATGCTGTACTTTTCGCACAATAATGTAAAATTAACTAGAATATTTTTATGCATTTATTTTACCACAGTGCACTTTGGAGAGTGTAGCCTTCTTTCATTTATCTCTCGTACAAGCCTCCTGATCACACTGAAGCAGTTTTATTACAGATAAAACCAAGTCTGTCTGAAATAACAGGACTCAACACATTGGTTTTCTTTTCAGTAAAATTATTTAGAGACTTACATTACTACATCACTTATAAGAGACCGGCTCATACCACTTTGCCCTATACATAAGTACTGTCATTCAGGCATGAATGTGATTTTTTTTTTTTGGTCTAAGTAGTGTTGTACACTTCCATTGTACTACTACACTTTCTTTGAAAAAAAGCTGAAAGTCATATATGTGAACTTTAATGTGAACAGAATAAAATAGTTACTCTTGTTTTCTTATATGACAGGGTTTATTCGAGTTGTTACTCTCATGTCTGTTTTGTTTGCATCACTTGTCAAGCAAATCATTCAAAGGGTCTACCATGTTATGGAACATTTACATTGTTGAGAAAAATAATTCTGTATTCTGGAGCTGTTTTCGTCTCTGATAAATGCCTGGTTTTGTACATGTACTGCAGCACTAAAAGCAAAACAATGCAATGTTCAACATTGAAAAGACACATTGTAAAGGTCTGCATTTAAACCTACAAATAAAAGAGCCCTTTGGTATTTGGTACAGGAACATTAACAGGGCCAGAGTTTTCATGGAGAATTTGATTTCCTGTGACAAAGCAGCTCCACACACAAAAGGATTTTATTCACTGTATGGTGTGACATTCTTTTAATCAGTGGCATGAAAATGATCTGAGCAAATCTGAGCAATTTGGATTTTTGTGGACTGCCCACCAACCTGTTACTGGGTTTTCGTGGTGCCCTACTTTCTACTATTTTCTGTTGCCTAGATTTCTGATTCCTAGATTAGCCTGTTCGATGGTAATGATTGGTCCCTTATCAAATACACTTAGGTCTTTTTGCTGCACTTCATCAACTGTATTTAACAGTACTATGAGAAGCTACCTTCAGTCCAACCTGTATTATTGTATATCATTGACGTCGGCATGCACACTGTAACTTGGCCATATAAGGTACGATCTGAACCTTAAGTGTAATTGCTGTTTTAGGTAGTGTGGGTGATCCTTGTCTCTGCTCAAGTCATTTCCACAATTTCACAAATGTTTTATATACATAGACATATAAGGTGAGTTTTATACATAAACAGATTTGATGTTGGTACTGTTTATCTCATACCAAAATAAATGGCTCTCGATTGATAGATATTTTTTTCTGACACCATCTACCCTTTTTTTAAATCTGAAAGTTATGATTTTATTTTTCTCACACTCAGGTCAGACAATATTCAAGTCATGTCATAATGGTAACCTTTATCCTTTAATCCTTGAGAAGAAAAGACTCTCTTTTGACTCTTTGTATTTATCTTACTTTCTCCATCTATGTTTTTGTGAGGGGTGGGGTGGGTTCTCCAGAGTTTTGTAGGAAAGCTTCAATTTGATGTTAACAGCACTCTTTTTCAGTTTGTGTATGGGTGCATTAGCTACTTCTCTTGTGCCACAGGGATCAAGGGGAACTTGGTGTTAATAAACACTAGTTCAAAGAGAAGGCATGCAGGACTGTTTTTCAGGCTTTTCCCTTATTGAAAAATCAATTCTTGGGTCAGTTTATGTCTCGTTTTTACTGAACAAAGTAATTAATGTTGTAAAGCCAAGACATCTCTATAGCTGCTTCCTATGTTTAAGGTTCTTTTTGCATATGGTCACTGGCTTTCATTAATAACCAACAAAATGCAACTCTGACATTACAACAATGATGTTTCCTCCGCCATGCTGCTGTAGTGATGGTTTTAATTCTTTAGGTGTTTACATAGAATAACAACACATTGACGAAAAAGTAAAATATATTATTTAGTTTTAGTTGCTTTGTTTTATTTGATTTGTTTGTATAAAAGTTATTTTTATCATTAAATACAAAGTTGAGAGCAGTATTTTTATTTGACATTGTACAACATTGGCCAGCACTCATTGTCTTTTAAATGTGCTATAGAAATAAAGGTGACTTGACTAGTGACTTAGTTTTAGACTAAATTTCATTTCTGCCTAGGTGCAAGGAGCACCTAATAAGATCACCACTGAAAAAATATGAAGTGCGTCTTTCCTAAGTGACTGTGATCAGCAAAGTTATAGTAGACTACTGGGTTTAAATGTCTTACAGACATGTGTGGTACACAATCGGTTGTTTGTGAAGGGACAAAAACCACTGCCAAATTGTTGGACAGAAAATACTTCTTAATGCCATGGACAAGAAGGTTAAGCGTTGTTAATATGAATACTTGTGAAGTACTTGCCAACCATTTTTCAAGAATTGACAAGTCACAAGATGCTGACATGTTGTTGGGCTGCCAAGACTTACTGTTACCATTGATGGCCCTTTTTGCAATGAATTGAGGTGGGATAATCAGCTGGTAATGTTACTGTGATTATATACAGGACTATTCTAGTGGAGTCTATGTCTCATAGGATTTGTCTCAGTATTTTGTCTCAGTAACTTGATCAAACCATACAATGAGCACTGCTGCCGTATACTCAATGTTTTAGGTAGATATTGGACCCTGACTTTGATCTGAATAGAACTGTTACTATGAATGATTAAATACAGTGTAATCAAGGTAACTTAAAATGATTTAAAACCAATTCAGTGAATATAACACGTTATTAATGAATCCTACAGTGAGTTCTGTAGGGGCTCAACTGTAGGGGCTCAACTGTAGGTCCTCACAGTTGAGAAAGCATTTGAGCTTTTATATTATAAAGGAAATGACTGGGAGATGATGATAGTGGTTGTTTAGAATAAACCGAGATATTAAAGGCATTAGATCTGGCATGTCTAAGCCATTTTTGTAAGCTTTTGCCTCTCTTTAACAGAGCTTAGCCTGTAGAGACTAGCCTTTTTCTGATCACAGTTTGCATGACTTCCACATTTATGAACATGACATCTGTTGCGTTTGAAAGTGCAAGCTTCTGATGTGCATGCATTATGCAACAGTATTTTTTATGTGGGGTAAACTAGCTTGTTTTCATGCTCTTCGTCGTGTCATAAATAAATGGCCTTCATTAGCATTCAGCTTTTGGGTTTCTACTGCACAATTCTGTATCTGAGCACAGATGTTTTTTTTTCAGAAATGTAGAAAAAGAGGAATGAAATTTGAGTAAACAGAACAACACAGACCCCCCCCATGACGGCCTCTACATAATTGATTGTTTATCTGACAGGAGCATGAACAACACGCGAGCAGTGGGTAGGTGGGGTGTGGGGTGTGAAATGGGTGTTACATTTGAGTGGCAGGAGGAGAGAAAGTGTCACAGCATCTTTGTATTCCTGTCGATATACTATATATGTATTAACATAAAAGTCCAGATGCCGGCAGTACGCACTGACCTTGAGTTAAACTTCACAACTCCATTTAACTATTCAGTGTGCAGGAAAACCTATAATTTATTCAGAGTGGAAAGGCTGGGTTTACTGTTACTTTGAGGGAAAAATCATATTCCGCCACTATAGTGTAATGGGCAGGTTGTGTAATGGCTCTTCAATGGTGAGGCAACTTCATGAAAATGAAAACAGAACTCAGGGTGCAAATGTTTTATCGGGATAGAATTATACTGTGGCTATAAGCCAAAAACAGGATATCAAAAATACAAATGGGGCACTCTGTACCATATAAGGCCACTGGGCAGACGATGGATTTGTGTACTATAAGGCCAAAACTTAGAAGACCATTAACTGACCAGTGGCACAGAGTGCTGGCCGGCATCTGTAAAACATGGAGTCTGGGGAGAATGCAGTCGGACCCGGTCATCAACGAGTGTATACAGAAATGTCTGAGCATCACCCATTTTTAAGAGAAAATGAGAGGGATGACACTGCACTAGTATGGCTACACCATGTGGAGTAATGCGGATTACGAGGCTGAACTCCACCAGAACATCTGCAGCCCTATGACATGGAGGACTTGCTCATGTTTTACAGATGCCGGCCAGCACTCTGTGCCACTGGTCAGATAATGGTCTTCTAAGTTTTGGCCTTATAGTACACAAATCCATCGTCTGCCCAGTGGCCCTATATGGTATTTTTGATATCCCTTTTTTGTCATTGGCTTATAGCCACAGTATAATTCTATCCCGTATAATTCTATCCCCTTAAGGGTGCCGACTAACACGATGACCAAATACACGATGGTAGGATGATCAATGCATGACATGAGTGTGGCACCCAAAGAAATCCTATACCGAGCCAATTGGAGAAGAGCCAGAGACAGAGAAAGATTGAACATTGATTGAAACACCAAGTGTGGGTTCTTTAAAAAGAATGCTGTGTTAACTATTGTCTGCAAAAATAATCGCTTAATGCAATACAGATTCAGAGAGAAGCAAGTTTGCAAACAAATGGAGAAACCATGAAATATATGGAAACATCCACCTGTAATGAAACAATGCTCACCAGGGGCTGGTGATTATTTTTTTCTTCCGCACAGAGAACTCCATGTCCCATTCTGAACGCATTTTAAAATACTGCAATTCATTTTTAGATGCTTTTTAAGTATTTCATCTTTGTTTTTTCATGTTCTTATTTTTAAAGCACTCTGTCTCTACTGTTTTAATTTCATGAAATTGTAACTGTATTTGTAATACGCTTTTCTGGGTTTCTAGGTTTTGGGGATGTTTTAATGCTTTTAATGTTTTAATGATTTTATCACTGTGTATGAAATGTGCTATACAGATAAACTGGACTTGCCTTGCCCTGCCTAATCAAATCTGTATCATTTAATGCACTACCAGTAACTACCACAAGTCTCAAGTATTGTCAGTGACCTTGTAGGGGGTAGTTCTAGTGCAGGGGTGGGCAAACTTTTTGGCTCGGGGGCCACATTGACTTTTAAAATTTGACTGACGTGCCGGGTCAGCACAAGATACGGTACATATAAAAAACTGCATTTGTTAACAGTACATATCAAACATAAACAGAAAAAAA
>JAYDZF010000001.1:15923620-15938719 GCA_034509105.1 Microcambeva barbata
CCCCTAGTGTTCACTAGTGTGTATGTGTGTGTTTCACTGCACGGATTGGGTTAAATGCGGAGAACGAATTTCACTGTTAAGTGATTAATAAAGTATCTATCATCATCATTATCATCATTAATGCAGCTCTACTTAAATGAATTCTTATCCCGGATGCTGATTTTTTCCCCCACAGATAATATACAAGATCCCATCCATGTTAACAGCAATAGAAGCCTCATAGAAGAGGTAAATTCTGTCTGGGAAACTATGGACAAACAAATCCCAGGACAAAACCAGTCAAGCTCCAAAACCCATCATGGTAGCAGCCGCAAAAAGCGTTTTCTGTCTTACCCACGATTTGTGGAACTGATGGTCACCGCAGATGCCAAAATGGCGCGACACCATGGACGCAATCTGGAACACTTCATTCTAACAATCATGTCAGTAGTAAGTAAGTTTTTTACTTTTAAGCATGATTTAGTCATTAATAGAAGTTTGAGACTTTATTTTTAGAAGTTTATTGGTATTATTAGATACATTTATATCAACTCCTGGCAGTATTTTTTATCTAGTACTTGCATCTAATCTTTGACAGGCTGTACATGAAATCAGATAATCAGTTGACCATTAGCACCATGGAATGCAATAATGTTCTTGTTAACATTCTTATTAGCATGAAAGCCACTCCATACCATCTTAATGTTTATGAGCTTAATAGTAGTAAGAGTGTTATGATTAAAAGTTTCACCATCCTGTACATTTTAGTTTGCTTTAGTATCACAAAAATATTAATGTTTTGAGTCATTTCCATCGTGCCACAATTTAATACTTTGACTATTCCAGGTTTTCAGTTTCATTTTTCAGTTGTAAAAGGTAAATTTAAGTATACCTTTACACAGTTTCAAACTATTCAACAAAACACTGTTAATTTTCTGCGAAATCGTTTGGAATTTAATTTTAGGCTTGTTCTCGTTGGTTTTATGGCATATTGAGACCAAAACCTCTATCAGCTTATGTGCATGTTTTTAAAATCTAAAATTAGTTCTGAAAACAAACTTTGTATAGTTACCTCTTAAATAAAGTGTTATTTTAACAGGTCAATTTACTACTACGGTTATCCTTAAATTATCTTTTATAATTCTGTATCATTATGTTCCATGATTCAGAACATCAGTTTGTTTGTGGGCTTGTTTGGGTTGGCTTTGTTATATATGGATTCACTGATGAAAAAATGTTTTGTACTGGTTTGTGGCGATGAAAAGGGTATACTTTTGTCTAGAGGAATGTCTGTCTGATGGATAGTGTTTATCTTGTGGTGTTGTTAGCAAGTAGGAATTCTGTTTCTCAATGCGCCTCAGTTTCCATTTTAGGTTGTCTTGGATGCTCCTAATTGCAGTTTTAATGAAAGTCTAACTGAACACAAACTGTAAATGAAATAATTTATTTCAATTATAAATAGTGTAAATTTGGATAGCAATGTTTCCTCACAGAAAGAAGGTCCTGGGTTCGATCCCCAGCTGGACTTTCCAGTTTCTGTGTGAATTTCCTCTGGATGCTCCAGTTTTCTCACATAGTCTATCAAAATGCAGCCAGGTTAATTGGAGACACTGAATTGTCCTATTCAGCTATTAAGGGTACCTAGCCACTAGGATGCACGAGCCAGTGCATTGTAGTGCCGGTCCCAAGCCTGGATAATGTGGTTTTATTTTGGGTTTAAAATGTATGAGAGCTTTAAGAAGATTTGTGTAATTTAAGTCTAATAAATGTCTATTTAAAAATAGTTATTTGTTGTTTGTGTGTTCCTGGCCAATCCTCTACAACCCTGACCAGGTAAAGCGGTGGTGAAACAAACAAGAAATTATTGAATGTTATCTTATTTTAGGTGGCAGCAGTGTATAAAGACCCCAGTGTTGGAAACCTCATCAATATTGTGATAGTCAGACTGATCATTGTTCACAATGAACAGGTAAATGTCAAGCGTATCCTAAATAATATACCTCACTATGGAAATTACTACACTTATCTCAGAGATTTATAATAAATATCAGAGAGAAGTGTTGTGACAGTTCTTCAAAAGTATCTGTTGTCATTTGTTCTTAGGAAGGGCCAAATGTAAATTTTTATGCTGCTACGACACTGCACAACTTCTGTGTTTGGCAGCAAAGTCAGAATGTTCAAGATGACAGCGATCCATCTCATCATGATACTGCACTGCTCATTACTAGGTATTGTCATCTAGTTTTCCATTTTATACGAGGGTGGAAATTACTTTAATACAGAACTCTTTTTTACTGTCAAGTAATGTTTAAGAACAGCGTTCCAACATGACCTTCAACACCTAGTTATCAGACATGAATCCACAATCCAATATTTGTTAACCTCAATGGAGCAAATGGTGACATGTACTTTTTGTCGGTTTCCACACAGGGAGGATATCTGCCGAGCTAAAGACAAGTGTGACACATTAGGTAAAGCTTTCTCAATTGATTTTATTATCATGTATTACATTTATAAGGAGTCCTGCATTTGGAGGACTTTACAATCAGTTGCTGCATTATTGCCTTACTTCTTTACTTCTTGCACTGTTAGTTTTATGAGCTAATTGACATTTTAAAAAATGTATTAAATCTACAGGACAGATCTGATATGCAAAATCTTACATCCTATCTTACATCCTGTCCAAAGCACCACAATGTACATTACCATCTTACACCCTGCCAACAGTCTATTTTCACTCCTTGCATCTACATGGCTATAGATTAAAGACCTGCTAATTATACTGTATATCATTCCTAAAATAGTTCAATCAAAAGCACACCAAAGCACGCACTGTAATAGGAAGTGAAAGTGAAACTTCAAAGATCCAGCACAGGACTCACCTATAGCCTGGTAAATAAATTAAATTATTTGATAAATAGGCCTAGTGTTTACATACGGGGCATTAAAAGTCAGACATGAAGTACTGGTGCACAATTGTATTATATTTTGACATTTTAAGGTGCTCAGTTTGGAGTTATTTCATCACTTAATTTGACTTATTTCTCCATCCTTAAAGTGCTTGAACACCCTCACAGCATTAACAAGCAGGTCAGGTGGACAAGCTGGTTGGAAATAGCAAATCCGTCAAAGTCAGACCGAACCGTACACTTACAGGGAATGGCAAGTGACACTGATTGGTTTATTGCTTGTTATGCCCAAAACACACCAACTAATAATTAAGAGACTTAGTACATCCCCCCATTTCAAAGTGTACTTCATTACGATAGCAAAGAAACTCTACTAAACCCCCAAATCAAGCTGAGGGGTGTGTGGTTGGCGGCTCACCAAATATCTCAAAAATATGGCTCAATATGTTGAAGGTACTAAAATCTGCTCTACTAGTTATACCTTTAATACCTCTAGTTTACTTTGTACTGTAAAACTGAGCCAAAAGCAGTTTTTACATTTATATACATTGGTTGACCCATTTAACTAATTTTATTATTAAAATTTTTATCATTTTTATTTTTACTTATCAAATTCATAATCACCCATAATCATAAAACAAATTCATGTTGTTTATTTTGTAAAAATGATTAAAACAGAGACCAGCATTCAGATTCTTTATTTAGTACTGCTCCTACATTACTACCCCTTTACAGCAATTCCAGTGGCAAGCCTTCTTGGAAAGATGATTTAGGCAGCTTGTCCCACTATTTGTGGTAAATCAATCACATTAAATTGATAGTCCTTGTGGATTTCCATCTCTCGAAAGATGTATGGGGTTTGGCTTGTCCACTCAAAGTCATTCAGAGATGTTCCCTTCATATTTAAACAACCCTCAATTCCAAGTCTCCTTGTTACTGACATTAAGTTATGCAAAGACATTTACTGTACCAAATTTAAACATAGTGGTTGCTGTTTTGCCTAAATGGATACATTTAGGTCCTATTGGCCCTGAGATTTGTTTTTTTTTTATTTATTTCACAGTACTTCACATGTCATTTGAGAAACTCCAAGCTAGTAGTCTTATGCCATAATGGTGGCAAGGATTATGGAGTGCTGCAGAGATGACATTCTTCCATATTCATACATAACTTTTTACCCTATTTTAGAGAGATCATTGGCTTAAAAAGAAAAATCTAATGTACTTATTGTCCATATTTTCATTTTGAACAGACTGAACTTTACGAAGCATTGAGGTTGTAAACTTGTTTCATTTAAAAAATGATTGTTGCCATTGGTGCCATTGATAAAAAAATGGACAAATGTTGTGGCAACATTTGAGATTTTAAAATGTATTGAAAATATGTGAGAGCTATGGCTTTGGCGCCTAAAAGCTTGTAGGACTGCTGTGTACATGTGACCTTGTTTAGCGTTGTCCTAAGTCCACAGCCACACCAAGGACTGAGAGGTATATGTGAAAGGTTAGCAAAGCTCTGTGTGTGTAATTGCTTTCTGTCATATGAGGTCATGTTGAGCTGTGTTAGCTCTGTGTATAGTAGGAGCAGCTGTGTTGGTCAGCTTGGCTCAATGCCAAGTTGGAGCTGTATGAGTGGGTCTCATCATACAGTAACCATTACTTCAAAGTGTACTCAGTTACTTATAATGAACCTTCCTCTATGAAAGCAGGTGTGTAGGTCATAGTCGGTTACCTTCAACTGCCTCAACTGACCATTGATGAATGTACAGCTGCAAAAAATTGTGAACGCTTAAGAATGATCTAAATTGTTACATAATTATTCTTTATACATTTGTATAATAAACACACTTTATTTGCATTTTAAGGCAATCAAGAATAGTTTTATAATCGGAAAAAAACCTTGTACATTGGCTAATTCAGAGTTTAGACCTTTAACGAGATGAGCTTCTGGAGCTATTCTAATCAGCAGTTAGACACACTGTTTTCATTGATTGATTTATTAATTGAGATATTTTTTCTTTGATTTATGATTCATTCATTATGTCATCCATTAATTCATTAGTTATAATCACACCTTTATTCTGTTAGGGTAAGGACAGGTCTGTTAACTTTCCAATAAACATTGAGCATAAGGCAGAAACACATTTGGTGCCAATACATAAACATTATTTGCCCGTCTCAGCCATAAGAAGTCATTTTTGTGTCGGTACCTGGCCAGCCAATATTACTGCTTTGAATTAAGGTCATAGGAGTGGTCAAATAACGTAATAGACCCCTAGGCCATTGAGCCTACTAAATGCAAAGATATTACCTTTATAAAGATAAAAGTTAATACATTAAAGGGTTTGCTTACTTTTCACTGGCTAGTCAGTGAGGGATTAATAAGTTTACCACAGGCAAACTATTGTCCAATATTAGTTGAGAAAGAATACGTATTTGCTCTGCATAAATATAACATGTGTTCAAACTGAAACTATATCAAACAAAAGTCTAACTAAATGAGATTAAAGTGACTTTGTGGTCATGTTTGTTCTCATATTGTTATTTATGTTTTTGGTCTAGGCCTTGCAGAGTTGGGCACTATGTGTGATCCATATCGAAGCTGCTCTATCAGCGAAGAGAATGGTCTAAGCTCCTCCTTCACCATAGCCCATGAGTTGGGCCATGTGTAAGTTTCAGCCCCTCGGGGGTTCTGACTGTCTGAAAGTGCCCCCTCATATCACACAAAAGCCTTCTTATCCCTCCTCACAAGGGCAAACACAGGTGCAAAGAATAATAAAACTGCTGCATGTTTAATAACAGACCACTCTTAATACCCTCTCTGTTTTCTGACCTGTGCTCTCCTTTACTGCATCCTGCTAGTTTCTTCCTAAGCCTAGGCTTTTTCATATGTTCACAGAATTTGACTTTTGATCTCGATGTCATTTAATAAAATAGAGAAATTGCTTGAAGAGTTTATATAAGCTGTATTAAATATAGATATTATGCCTAAATATGTTGGAAGATTGTATCAATGTTGGTAAATAGGTAGATATATAGATTAAACAAGAGTTGAGCTACATATGGTACATATTAGGTACAAAACATTGACTGAGAAGTAATTGTTTGGACCTTGATGATCTTGTTGGACATGCCATTTCAAAATCAAGTGGTATTAAAATAGACAGATGTCTATGTGATCTATAAGCTATTATAACACCTCTGTTACCAAGATTGAATCTCAGAAGTGTTTGTGGGCTTCTGTGTCCAAACAGTCAAAAGTGCTTCTGTGTGGCTAGGCACTGATGTTTGTCAATTAAGCATCAACTGTGCACTAAGGTTGATGCTAAGGCTCTGTACAGACTGGGGTTTGTTGAAAGTTTACATCTTGACTGTAACAGTGAAAAAAGCAAGATCTAAAAACAAATGAAGACAAGCTTGGTTTAAACTTTAAACCAAGGTCATCTTCATGTGATTTCAATCTTGCTTTGTTCACAGAGTTACAGTCAAGATGTAACAGTCTGTCAGTGATGCCTTAGTGGTTTAAGATACTGGGCTAGTAATTAGAAGTTCCAGCCCCACTACCACCAAGTTGCCACTGTTTGGGCCCCTGAGCTCAATTGCTCAAAATGGTGTTCAGGTGTAACTGTAAGTTGCTTTGAATCAAACAGTCCGCTTAATGTAAAACGTAACATGAAAGGGCCTTTCGTAAACTCTTGCTTAGAACCTGGAAGCATATAGTTTCAGCCAAACTCAATTACAAATGAAATTGTATGAAGCTGATCGATGTTGGAGGAAACCCAGCTATGTAAAACATTCTGATTTAACATTTCAAACAAAACAGTGGGTATATTGACTTTTGCAAAGTGCCCCTAAGTGTAAGTTATGCAGTGAGTGTTATCGTAATTTAATGTAGAATATTTATCTCTGGGTGGTGAAATCTTTATATGGACTCAACTACACCTAGTAGCATAGAAACCAGGATGAAAACTGACGATCATAAAATGAATTTAAAAATTCAATGGCAAAATGCCACTGCCCATATCAAGGATTCAAGGAGACTTTATTGTCATTTAGTTCATGTTAAATAAATTGAAAATATATATAATAAAGGATCTTCACCAAATTAATCTTTACAAAGTCAATTATAATCACCAACATACCATACCAACATTTATTATCCTAGTAGACAGCACCAACTATCTATACAGAACTGTACAAACAGCACTACAAGAAAGTCATTGTTTAACATGTAATTACCACGTGTACATTCTGTTGTGTTGACATTGAACTCCAGTGGGTCTGTTTTCACAATATGTCACTATCACCACATGTACAAATGTATAGTGAGGAGCTTATGAATAAACCTATTGTGGACAGATGGCCAGCTCAATGTATGACTCAATCACCCAAAAGCTTATATGCATTATTCTTGTTGAGTGATTGTGTACAGTGTCGGTCTATAAAAATGGAATTGACCCTGTCTTAGGTAATAGATGAAAAGAATTCCAGCAGCTTCACTGATTATGGTTTTAAACCTACCACCATTGGGTTTGACTGGTTACTTTGGTACTTTGCCAGCTAATTTCAGTTTTAATAAATGGGTGTTTTTTTGTGTGAATAACTGGTGAAACAGGATTTGGGTTAAAAAACCGAATTTTTCATTGTAAAAAAAATCCTTCCACCATGTTATTTACTTTGCTCTCTCAGTGTGATATTAAAATGTGATGATGAGTTAAATCTGTACTACACACAGCAGAAGTGATAAGTTAACCTATGCTAAATCTATCTTGGATCAAGTCTACTTAATGTTCAGTTTTTGATCATAAGTATTTGCCTTAGAAATATTTATTTTAGAACCCATCCTGAAATTTTTAAAAGCCGTAAGAGTTGACATAAGAACCTTGTGCCTGCAGCATGTCAGTGATCATTGCAGCAGCTTTTCTTATTTACTTTAACGCCAGATCATTTCCTGCCTGCACACCAGGCCTGAAATACATCCACAAATAGTGGTGTTAAGTGACCGAGAGAGTTAAGATGGAGGTGATGTGATGACAGTACGTTTAACAAGCTCCAACTGTAAAGAATCTTGCAGAAATAGTTATCAATGTAACACAATCTAGAACACAATCTTAAAGCACATACAATAAGGCATTTTAGTTGCAAATTACTATTTCCATCAAAAAACAAATAAAAGAAGCTGGAATCGGAATATTCAAGTATTTTTTATTGACCCACTTACCTCTGTTCTTTAAATGCTTGTGATCCCACAGCTGGTATTTTTACATATTGTAGTAAACACAACACAGCTGTGTGTTATCCTTCTAACATCGCACTTGTCAAGAGTGTGTATTTGTGTCCAGCTATTAGAGAGTGATATCACAGCTGGACCATGCCATTGCTGACACTTTTCAAGCATGAAACATCCGCTGCTTTGAAATAATTTTATGTCAAATTTAGTTCACAAACACGAAAGTGTTAACTCCTAACTTTTACAGATCTTCAGTTTGGACTTTTTCTTTATTGCAATATTTTGGAGCACTCAAAACTCTGTACTCTGAGCTACTCTGCATGATTGTATTCTGATTGTATGACAAGTATTCTGCCTTTGGCTTCTGTGTCCATGTAAACATTAAAAATTATCTGGCAACCAGCTGGTTCACTATTATCGTCAGAAGGATGGGGTACTCCCCTGTATACATCATTGACTGGTGCAGCATAGGATCCAGCTGAAGGATTTTGGGTGTTTAGTAGTGGGTTTTGTGGTAAAATGTTGAAGCACATATTACATTTTGTATTTTTGTTAAATATGTAGATTACCATTTTCATCAAGTGTGTTGGGTTTCGTGGTGTGTACCTGTTCTATGCTTGTGTAAGTGTAGTGGAATGGATCTGATTTTTTAACACTTCAGTAACTAACCCAGAAGCAGAACCTTCTAAAGAGCAAATATGTTTCCTTCCACAATAGTTTGCACTTCACTCTAGAGCTTTTGCTTTACCCAGAAGCATCATGACTGGCACATTCACAAGATTTTATGTATTTTTTTTTTTGCCTTGCTTTACAGTATTTATGTCAACACACAGTATAATTGTTATAAAACAATTGGTCTAAAAACACTGTTTCACTCAATACAAACAACTTCAGCATTTGCACGATTGAATGATACATTATTACCTGTACCTGTACCAATATCTACCTGTCCATCTAAGAAAAGTATGCTGTTGTTTTATAGGTTAGGGTTGCAGTAGCTGAATTGTTTGTAGAAGTATAGAAACAAAATGGTTACGTAGTCAGAAGGAATTGAAGGACTGTTAGCTACACAGTCTTGCCTTATTTATTTATTCAGTAGCACAAACATAAATGATTCTTTAACTACAGCTGGGATTGATCTGTAACAACTAACAGTACTTTAAACTAACATCTACTTTCACACTGTTGCCTATATTATACATATATATCAATATTCTGTTAGGGTGTAGAATTTTCTTTGTAATATTTCTGTTATTATAAGGAAACTTATAATATACTTATAAAACTTATAAAATTCATTGCTAACAATTAATTCATTTGTTTTTTCTTCTTTCCTTTGTGCAAAATGGATAAAACACACATTTGATCATGCTAAATCTTTGGGCAAAAACAGTTAACCCAACGTTTTTTGCAATAGAAAAAGATAATGAAAATAAAGATGACCAAGTAAATCCATACGTACACAACATGAATACAAATAGACCAGCCACATAATTTTTGTTAGTCATGGTCCTTTCAGAATCTATTTATTATTTATTATTTTTTGGCTGTTTGTTTATTTCAGCTTTAACATGCCTCATGATGACAACCCAAAGTGCAGAGAAGCAGGAATAAAGCATCAGTATCACGTCATGGCCCCAACCCTGAATTACGATACCAGCCCATGGTCTTGGTCCAAGTGCAGCCGGAAGTACATAACTGAGTTTCTTGAGTAAGTTCTGCCAAGTTAATACCTTACAACGTGTTTTATTCTCATCTAATATGTAATGCTTTTTCTGTTGTTTATTTGCTATCTGATATATCACACATGGGGACCTGAATGAATTTCATGATTTACACAGTTTCTGTCTGGATTGTTTTTATCTAACTATCCACTGGTTTCCTTGAACATCTGATTTTGATTTTGTTAGTTTGCTTTGTGATTAGCCATCAGCCTTGTGTTTTTATAAGTCCAGCCCTGAGAAGCACATTAACCTTCCTCCTTTTTATCCGACTTAATGCTTCCCTAATAAATATCTATTTTGTCCTGTCCAGATTTCTAAGGAACGTGTTGCTTTGTGTTGGAAACAGACATGTTTGAACTGTTGCTGCTTGCAGTATTTACACATGCACTGCACGTATCCATGGTAAACCATGGTCTTTAAATTGCAAAAAGATGAATAATTTGGAAGCCTGCCAACTGTTTGCTTGCTATAGGCTGTATAACTTAACTTATATTAACTTTAAATCGGGGTTAGAAGAACCAGTAGCTAATAAAAAAAATTCAATTCAAATAATACATTGTTTTATAACACAGGGAGGATTAAAGTGTCAGAAAAAAGTAACTGTATCATTTAATCTGTTAAATGTAAACTGCTATTGAACAAAATGACACTGAAATAGAATTATTATAGGAAATTTAAAATTACTTCCATGTGTTATTATTTGTTGGTAAATCCTTAATTGAAAATTACAGTGCCACTGGGAGCCACTATGCTAATCCTGCTTTGCTAATGTTTGTAAAACATTTTATTTTTTTGCCCTTTGTACAATAAATTTACATTCTTATAGGAATTTCTAAAAAATTACGTAGATTTGTAACATTTGCAACAATATAGAAGTAATTTATTTTCATATGAATCCACCTGTTTTTCATGCTATGCTAGCAATAGATATACACAGGTATTTGCTAGGGTAATCTTGTTAAATTGTGGTTTTATTATTATAAATTAGAGTAGAGATGAGTAAGTAGATTTATACACTTTTAAAACTTTTTATTTATAATTCTTCAAAGTGGTTTACATCTTATTTTTTTGCATTTTATTCAAAGGCACATTATGCTGTACAAAAATAATCAATTGTTTTTTTGATTCACTCAGTTCAAGAATGAATCAATTCAATGATTTTTTTGTTATTGCATCCACTGAACATAACAGCTCTCTGGTCCTTCACTCTCCTTCTGCTGTTTGTCGGCCCTTCCTCTGAAATGCTGGACAAACAGTCATTTAGTCATCTGCGTGCCTTGTCCCTCAGCAACGGTGTCCCAGGGCAACCATGCATTCAGGGTTTTCAAAGTGGAGCAGCAAGTAGTGGCCCCAGCTGAAGGGCTTCCCTGTAAGACGGGATATGTCAGTTAAAATTAGATTCCCGCTGCATGTGACCCTTTGATCTGCTCTCTGGCCAAAAACTCTCCTTCACAAAAGACTGCATTGTTGATGAGAGTTTGAATGCCGAGGTGAAGGTTAGGGATTTAGGGTGGACTTGCCAAACTATCCAATATGCTGGGTTCCACTTAAGCTGTCATGGTTCAGATATTTTTTGTGGAAACGGCATTGAAAGATTACCACGGTATCACAACATCACTGTTTCCTTATAGTTTGTGAACCTTATTCAAACAAATCCTAATTCTGTTTAGTTTTTCATCCGTATTCAGATAAGCACTATGTACCTACACGATAAACTACCAAAAGCTTGTAAACATCTGACTTGTTAAGATCCCATTTTAAAAGCTTACATGTAGTTGCCACCCACTTTCCAAGTAGAGTAACTTTACCTGTTTGGGAATGTGGGCATTTGTGCTTGTTTAGTTAAGTTCTCATAGGTGATTAGCGGAGTTGAGGTCAGGGCTCATTGAAAGGTAGGGCAAAACTCATTAAACTAGGCCTTTTCAACCTTTCTTTGAGAATATTAACATGGTCAATTGAACAGACCCGAAGCATTGAACAAACAACACCCAAAGAATTATCACTTGTATTTCTCAAAAACACTGAGTAAAATATTACAAAGATTGTTTTTATTGCATGATTTATAACTATTGTATTATGTTATAGCAATCACAATAGCCATATTTTCTCACATTCTTTCTCAAATTCTCCAAATTTCTTCATGAAGGGGTTTCTTTTTCATATAAGACATTAAGTGGGCTGTGGGTGATTGTTATTGACCTCTAAAATATTAAACTGTAAGCAAAATGTCAGCAATGGGGAGGCTGATACTGTTTTTCCATGCTGGGTGTTAAAAAGGGCTGCTAGACAATGGTGATATTTATAAACACCATGTGCAGAGGAGGGTTTGGAGCCACTGTCGGTTTGCTTCTCTACCGATTGGAATAATAAAAAGCAAAGCCCACTCTTTTTGCACTCAACCAAGGCAACAATGCACATCATTGAGCAGTGCAGCACTTCATGAGAGCTAGTGTGTTCAAGAACGTCAGTGTTTTGACTGCCCATTTACCTTCAAGAGCTCTCCAGCTCTTAAAACTTTCCTGTCAAAAGATAAAAGAGTGAGCACATGAAGGAACACACACACACACACACACACACACACACAGTGCAAACAAAGACAAATGCACCCTCCATTCACAGTCACATTCAAGGACACACCAACATGTCTAAACACTTGAAGAATAGACCCCCCTGCATCTTAGGTATGGAATTTATTCATCCTCAATGTTCTGCCTGAAAGTTTGAAAGGATGCATCTTGTCATTTAGTTAATTTCCTGACAAAGAAAATCAAACAAAGTGGAATTGTTTGCCAAGAACAGTGTTAATTTCCAATAAGATTTACCCACTACATCATTTTGGCACATAGCTCTTCCCTGCAGCCATAAACAAACCTAGCACATCATGCAGGTATGCAGACTCATCCACAGTGTTGTCTAGCCCGAAACCTCTTTTTGCTTGGATACCATTTTCAGTGTCAGCTCAATTAGCTTCATTAGCGGGAATGTTAATCTCTTCTAGCGAAAATAGATGAGTTGCTTGAACAAGGCTTTTAAGGCAGGGGTCCCTAAACTTTTTATGGTCGTGAAATGGCTGAGACCCCACACTCACTCATAAATCCATCTTAGTCATGAAATGCATATTTCACTGAATGTTAGCCAAGAACATCTTTTTAAAGACTAAATAGATATTCTCATGAAATTAATTCACATGTCCATTCATAACATTGATATCTACATAACATTGTATTTAAAGCAGAACAAGCAAATCTTCTGAATCATGAGACAGTGTGGTTTGTGGTGATGGGTTACTTTACCACAGGCACTATATCCTGGCTCTAGATCTACAATGTTTTTGACAGGCTGTATTGTTAAAAGTGCACTGAGTAAGTTGCAATGAATGTTTCATTTTATGCAATGGCAGATAAATCGGCCATGTCATGTAACTAATGCACTTGGGCCACATTCAACTTGGCCTTTCTTTATGAAAACTGAAGCGGTAATTGCAAGTTAATTATTTAAGATTTGCTTGCTGAATGTAAGAATCATAAATCATTATTATTACCAGATGTGGGCTTTGTATTTGTGCCAGAAAAGTTTTGTACTGCTTCCATTGTGGATAGATAAATGTCATCATAACATAATAGATCTCATGCAGTTTCACTCTCCTTATGTGCCCTTATATAAATATATATATAATGGTGGCCAGCATAAGAGTCCTTATAAGCAGTTTACTGTCCTGGTTGCATGGGGTACTTAATCGAATGGTTCTAGAATTGTATGGTTAGTTTTTAAATGATGGTGATTAAGATGTCTATTTTACTGAATCAAGGGATGATTTGAAACATCCTATATCTCCATCTCTAGAAACACTATAAATTATATATGCACAGCCTAGTTACAAATCTCTGTGTGCTCACCTCTTAATCTTGAAAAGAAGAATTCCCTAAAGTGCTCACTGATATTACCCACTCTTTTCTACCACTGAAAACAAAGAGTTCCTCTAATCTGTAGCACAGTGTCGGAGGATAACTTGAGGTAATGAGAAGGCTCGGGGGATCAGCTGGGCTAGATGAAACAGGTGTTTAGTCCTCTCGCAGTGGACAAATTGCACGAGCAGTGTCATAATTACACATCAAGGTGTTATTGTGTTGCTTCGTTTCCTTTTTCTCTCTTGGCAAAGGTACACAGAAACAGCAGGAACAGAGACCAGACTTTTGTCACTGAAGTTGGCTGTATTTTAATGAATTACTAAAAGACACTGAAAGACCCATTCAGGGTACAAAACTCACAACTGAACGCAGTGCATTGTTAAACATGTTTAAAACAGCTGTTTCTTTGTGTCTCTGTGCACTTCTGTATTTAAGACTGTATTTCACCTTGAATTAATGGTATAAAACTTTGGCAAGCATACAAAAGTTTTTAAATCCCTCAATTTTATGCATTGTATAGAGCAACATGGATGAGTGTGATTTATATCTCCTTGAAGTGCTGCCCATGTGCCTTTTTGGCTAGAATAGTAACAAAACAGACCACCCATGGATACCCTGACGTTTTGTTGTGATTATCTTTTATGAAGTGAATAAATAATAAACTGTTTGGTCATGCCAACAACCTCCAAGCCCAAGTTCCCAAATGCAAGCTTAGTTAATTGGGATAGATTGAAGTATAAATAAATAATTATTAAATAATGGTTCATATCTTCTTTTTTCTAGTACCGGTTATGGGGAGTGTCTGTTAGACGAACCAGCTGTCAAATCCTACAATCTTCCAGTCAAGCTTCCAGGTCAACTCTACAACGCTAATCGGCAATGTGAGCTGATGTTTGGACCAGGCTCCCAAGTCTGCCCATTTATGGTAAGGGATTAAATTTAAACATGGTTAGTTCTCTGTAAATATGCTTGCACTAACACTGATATGAAAGGTTTTTCCTCACTAAAATTAATGTTTTGTTAGCAAAAATCATAATGTTAACTCATGTTTACCAACCCATTGACAATGTTTTAATCATCCAGTTCATATTTATTGAAATACATGGAGTATGTTAAAACGGATGTCAGTCCATCAGGATACTTGTAAACCAAAAGATTTTAGACAGTTAAACAACAGGTACCGGCAGAAAACCACAATGCAGAACAAAATCTATTATTTTCATATTGTGGATGTCGCACAGCTGTATTTTGCATGTAATTGCTCCATGATCATGAAAGAAGAGCTTATTAACTCATTTAGTCTGTATAATGTGGTGCTTCTCTCTGAGACAACAATTAGTTTTTGGGCTTTGC
>JAYDZF010000001.1:15997349-16014385 GCA_034509105.1 Microcambeva barbata
GGCACTTCAGTCATGACCTGTCAGCTCTGGGAATCGAACCGGCAACCTTCTGATCACAAGCCCAGTTCTTTAACCACAAGGCCACGGCTACCTCAAATACATAAAACCTAGAACTTCACTAACCTAAGAAATACACAAAACTTGCAACATGGAATACAACAAACCAAGAAACATGAAACTTGAAACAATGAACAACAGCATAGACAAAACAAGCTCCAAAAACCTGCAAAACTGCAAAACTACTGCATACAGAAAACAATGAGCTCCACTGAACCAGGCCCAGCATGCGTGTAAAGGCCAGTTTGGCCTAATTAGATGGAGGAAGCCAATTTGTGTGGAGGCCATGCTGCTGGCATGACAGGCACACTATAGATAGATGCTTTGTGACAATAAGGCTGCATTCTGGAAGTACCTTTGATTTTCATGTTTGTTGAGCATATAATGACAAATACTGGCCTGGTGGAATATGACCAAAGATTTAAGATAGTGAAAGAATACTCATTAGCCTTCAATATGCAGATGATACAACACTCAAATCAAATATCAGAAAATTCGGAAGACCTGAAAATTCATATAAGAACTGAGCAAAAATTTAAAAGGATTGACCAGAAGATATTAAACTTCTGGACATTTTTGCATACATGACTTATTAACAGTCTTCTCTGTTATTCTTACGGATATGAAAAAGAAGAATAATGATGCCTTTGAACATAACCTTAGTTATGCTTGGAAGAATTTAAGGTAAAATAGGAGGAGGTCGGCCAGCAACAGGATGGATGGATGATATTAGAGGAACAATCAATGGGATATTAAGAAACCTGAAGACCAAAACAGGCCACTTGATGTTCTCCAGAAACAATAAGTGCATGGTTGCCAGCAGTCAGAATCGACTTGACCACATTTAGTAAAAACAAAAATTAATGTTTTAGGGCTGCCTCAAAAAAATGGACATGCTTAATAATAGTGATAAATTGCTATACTGTTCAAGCCACACAAGACCTGATACCATACGTTTTAATGCGAATAAAGGAAATCCTTTACTTTGCACAATGCATCTATCCTTAAAGACTGATTTGTGAAACGGATAAAATAAATGTATACTTCATTTTGAATGGCCTTATTCTTGACCACAAATGTGGAAAGGCTGCTTGCCAATGCTTTTATAGATTTATATTTTTTGGCTTTCAAAAGTTTTGGCTTGCAGATTGAGCTTTGTGCTTTAATTTTCCTGCCAAGTCAGGCTTGAGTAAAATTATACTGATATGCTTGCACTGTATGAGAATTCAGCAGTCATGCACAGAATTAAAGTCAATAAATAAACCTGAGGAAAGGAACTTTTTCTAACCATATGGAAATAATAATACAGAAAACAGTATAGTGGAGAGAACTTTTGTACATAAAAGTTTATTGTGCAGGGTGATTTTGTTCAAATGACTCAGTTGAAGACTTGCCCACCCTTAAAAATAATGTTCACCAGATTTCCTCTAGAGATTGTTTATAGTTTATGTTTTTAAATATATGTTTTTAAATGTAAATTGTCTCAAGCCCCATAAAAACACTGGACCTATTTTTTAGTTTAGTCTGGGCGATCAGCATGGTAACAAGGTGATGGGTTTCTGTGTCACCAAGGAAAAACATTTTAGTTATTGTTAAGTTTGATAATATTTAAAGCAATAGGGACATGTGTACTTTCATATGTGCTTTAAACAAAAAAAAGTTTAACCATAACACAACATCCAAGCCTAATATGAGCACTGACAGGTGAAGTAAATAACACATCTCTTCATCACAGGACCTGTTAGTGGGTGGGGGATATTAGATAGCAAGTGAAAATTTTCCTCAAATCTGATGTTAGAAGCAAGAGCAATGGGCAAGTGTAAGTATCCAAATAAGTTTCACAAGCGCCAAACTGTTATGGTTACATGACTGGCTCAGAACATCTCCAAAATTGCAGCTCTTGTTGGGTGTCCCCGGTCTACAGTGGTCAGTATCTATCAAAAGTGGTCCAAGGAACAGTGGCAAACCAGTGACAGGCTCATGGACGACTGTGGGGCAAAAGGGCTGACCAGTGTGACAAACAGATGAGCTACTATAGCTTTAATACTTCACTACTTTCCCTTAACTCTCATGGCTCAGACTGTACACTGTAAATGTGATGTAAAAAAGGCATCTGCTTAATGCTGAGAACGTAAACGAAAGACTTTATTAGTTAGGTGGGTCATAATGTTATGCCTAATTGGTGTAAGTCTAATATTTGTCTAGTTAAAAGCAAATTTGTACCAATAATTATGTGAACTAGACATACAACATTTCTATTAAAATAATGTTTAAATACACTTGCAATTTTTAAGAATTCATAGCAAATAAATAAATCAAATTGGAATATTTTAAAGCTTGTATAGTAATTTTGTTGGATGAATTAGTCAAAGTCTGTGATCCACAACAGTTGTTCATATAGTTCATATAGCAGCTTAGTGTTCTAGGTACTGAACTAACAAGTAAAAGTAGAGTTAAGGGAAACTAGTTATGTTTGAATCTGCGTCCTATTAAAGCTTTAGTAGCTCATCTGCTTGTTACACTGGTCAGCCTTTTTGCCCCACATGCTTTAATGAGTCGTCCATGAACCTGTCGCTGGTTTGCCACTGTTCACTGGTGTTAACCCCACTGCTGCCAGGTTTTCACTGTTGGGTCCTTGAGCAAGGCCCTTAACCCTCAATTGCTTAAACTATGTGCTTAAACCAATAATTATGTCTGGTATTTTTCAATATTTAGATGTATAATACATTACATTATCAGGTCTTTAATTGAAGGTCCTGGGTTTGAGTCCCAGCTGGAGTGACCTGTGTTCTTTTTGTGTTGAGTCTACATGCTCTCCCTTTGGCCGTGTGGGTTTTCTCTGGAGGATCTGTTTCCTCCCACAATCTAAAGACATGCAAGTGAGGTGAACTGAAGTAGTAAAATTTAACTTAATTTGCTGGGTCATGTGTAAACTGCAACTATTTGTCCAGTTATGAATGTTACCAAAGTGTAAAACATGAAATGATCCTAATAAACATAATTATTATATGAGAAAAGCCTAAAAAATTGATGAGCAATTCCTTGAGGGGTCTAATGTATTTACTAAGCCTAATCTAATGTTTCAGGTGATTTGTTTTCTACCTGTAAGGAGCTTCAGATGAAAGAAGACATTAGAAAAGATGGCGAACATTACCTCCAAGTTAAATCGAAAATTCTTCAGATTTACTGTGCAGACATGCACACTGACTTCCCAAAGGAGTATGTGACCCTGCGCAGTGGACAGACAGACAACTACTCTGAGGTGTATGGTAACAGGTACATTTCTCAGGGAGAAAGTTTGAAGAATCAAACATGTGAGCAGAGTAAAACAGATTCAATTAAGTGAAATATATTTTCTTCTGAAAATCCAGGCTAAACAATCCCTTTGAATGTCCACATAATGGCAGCAGACGTCAGGACTGTGCTTGCAGAAATGATTATCATGTAATGGGCTACACTGTCTTTCAGAGAGTCAGGCTGGACCTCAATGCCATGCGAATAATCAGTAAGTGAAGCCTTTTTAAAAGATTAACCTTGAATTAAGTACTTTGGTTATATTTACAGTGCATATAGTAAATGGTGTCAAAACCCACATCTCCTTTACTGAAGATAATCACTGTTGTTATTTATCATTTATATCATTACTTATATTCAGGTATTGAAATTTTACATTTACAGTATTTAGCAGACACTAAACTCAAGCTGTTTTGTATTTTTCTCAAGTACATACAAAGCTTAGAGAACATCTTAAAACTAAAGGGCTGTTGGAATATTCAATAATCCACCAACACTGAGGTATTTGTTTGAATATCATTGTTTAGTCAGAGTGCAGCTCTCCTCTGTGAGGAAGAGTCTTGAGTAGTAGAGAAATTTGCACCTGGTGTAAATGACTAAATTAAGAGGGGAAGTACAAGTGAAAAGGAAGTTCACATTCAAAGCTTCCATTAAAAAGTTCTAATGCACAAAACAGCTTTAATGCATGGTGTCAAAAGCTCACAAAACCTCAGAATAGGTTCAGGAATTACAAAAAAATCTGCAGCAATATGCCCCCTGCTGGCCCATAATTTCATGGCTCGGGGTACATTAGTATTAACTGCCCCAAAGTGTAGTAATTAATACTTCATTAATACTTCATGTTGTTTCTGCAGCCACAGATGTGCAGTTTTCTCAGACCCTTCTGGGCCGCACTGTTCCCTTTGCTACTGCCGGAGACTGTTATAGTGCTGCTAGGTGTCCACAGGTAGAAATCTTCTACACTAAATCTTTTCAACACTTCATCGAACAAAAGCTTTTACTGCCATCATGTGTCTACTGTATACGATACAATATTTTTTTTATTCATTTTTAATTTTCCAGGGTCAGTTCAGCATCAATCTCACTGGGACAGGACTGAATGTTGCTGAAACAACTAAATGGGTCCCTAATGGAAACTATGTCTCTGTCAAAGTCCACAGATCAGAGGTAAGTAAAACAAGTTTTATCCTTTAGCAATGGTGGAGTTTAATGTGTTTAGATGGTGGGTACACAGAATATTACCTGGTGGTCATTATAATGTGATAAAGTATTAAGGCATATGCGGTAGGACATACTTCTTAGTGAGACACCTCAAAATATGCTTGAAAGAGAACCACAATGTTATCCAATGTAGCCTCATATTTAAAATGAGAACGTGAAGCACTTTTATTAGGACATTTTTAATGTGCATGCATGCTAGTTTTTATGTTCACAACCTGATTCAACAGTGTGCTAATTGTTCACATTTGTTTATTATTATGATCGCTTATGCAAGTGTTGTTTAGATTTGTAATCAGCACCATAACATCAGCTTTAAACCTGTTGATTGCACTAGAAATTCATATTGTTAATAAAAAGTGAACAAGAATGTGGAAAGATTAGGGTTAATAGGACATAAACAGTGCTTCTTCAAACAGAAAATAATAAAGAACACCTGGTCTATGCCTTTATTAAACAAACCAGCTGCAGTCTGTTCCCTGATGCCAGCCACATGCACCGAGACACACACACTTAAATGTGATAACGAAATTTTAACAATTCCTGTCATTAACGTTTTGTTTGTTTGCTTGTTTTGTTGTTGCAGGATGGCACACGGATCTATGGTCGCTGTGGGGGATTCTGTGGAAAGTGTCTGCCCAGTCCTTATACCGGCCTTCTCGTTCAACTCAAGTAAAATAGACTCGAATCGAGTCTGCATGGGTACATTTTTCAGGGTCTGAAAAACTACAGGGGTGTTTTTTGTAACAATCATTCGCTTGTTTAAATGAATGTGAAGACCTACTGGTCACTTCATGCAAAAATGTCTTCCAGTTTTATGGTAAACTGTGATTGTACTTGTAACTGGCATTTTGTGTTCGCTAATGAAAAATGTTCCACATTTGTTTCAATTGCTTTCTGGCAGCTCTTGCAGATGATCAGGTTTTAAGCAGTCATGGTTTTAAGCAGTTTTAGATGACAGTTCACTGGAGATTGAGCAGTCACATACAGCCTGTGCTGGGTCTGAACTGAAGATTGATCTTACTTTAAAATTTAAGGTACCATAAACTACTTCTAAAAAATAATGCAATCCTATAGTTCTGAACACCAAAATAGCAGTGTGCTTGCCTTAAAAAAGCAATTATTTTTTGCATGTGTCATTTATTTTGGGCAAAATGTAATGTTTTTCAGTTTTTGAAATATTACCATCCCATAATAGAAATACAAAATAGAAAAGAAAAGAAAATTATCATTTGTGAAGTGACTTTCATGTTTCTGACAGACAGTATTAATAAGTATGCACTAGGCAAAAGGCACAGTGAACTCTAGTGGAAATTCTGTAGCACAACATGGTCAAATTAACCACAGTCAGGTGGGGTTACGTTCAAAATGTGCATTACCAAAATATTTTATTGAACAATAGTGTTAAACAACACAGAACTATTTTATGATAATACAAATTTAATCATACAATGGCCACAACTTTTATTTGCAAAAATGTTTGAATGAAATGATGATGTAATACAGTGGCGCCTCTCTCCCAGTTTTGTAAGTGCGCTGCAAGCATCAAATTCTCAATATTTACAAAATCAAATATAGTTGGTCAGTGAAATATTGGAGACTCTTTACTTTGCAGTTTAATCAGACAAATAATTACAATTATTTAAAATAAAACATGTACACAGGTTTTGGCCATAAAAAAGAAATTGTAGTCAGTAAGCATTCAAAATGACTGACCAAAGTTCCTGATCAAAACCAAGAAAGCTGCCAAAAGCTTTTAAAAATAAATAGTGTTCTATATATATATATAGTTTAATACATAGTTATCACATGTTATTAAACTATAAGGGAATTTAAGGGAATGTTTAGCTCCTACACTCGCCTAGGAGTTTTTATCATATTATTTATACATTTATACTCTAGAAATAGTCAGAACCTGACGAAAGCAAACAGCTTGATATGAAAATGCTAATACAGAAACTAGAAATTGTTTAAACGTTTCATGTTACTACAGGCCCACCTTTTACTTTAAGTGTTATTATGTTTGTATGTTAACAAAATGATTGCACAACTTACACCATACCTTAAGCAATTTTCCTAGCTCATCATAAAGCACTGAAAATCACTGTGAAGTAGAACGATTGTGGTGTTGAAGTAAATAAATCACATAGTTTCAGTAGAATGGACGCTGAAAGTTTAAAACGTTATGGAAAACAATCACTAGGATGACCACTATTCCCTTTTTATTCTTATCCACCTGTGTTGTACTAATGCGATTCGATGTATTTGGTCAAAATGACCATACAAAACAAGGAAGAAAAAAACAGACGATTATTTAGTAAAGGTTTAATCATTTAATCAGTCATGTGTATTCCTGATCCAGATTTTTTTCAATAGCAACAGAATAACAATCTGACCCTACCTCTGGCAGCATTGCTATTCTTACTTTGTATTTTATTATTTTGTAAACTATTTATGTTTGACAGTATTTATATTGTATTGATTTATGTAGATATGTACATTATGTTGCTATGACTACTACAAATGGTCACTGAGTGATACATTGCCCTGAAGTTAGGTAATCAATTTACTTTCTAAGGGTTGTGAATTTAATGGTGCTTATTACTTCTGAAAGCTTCTGTAAATAGGTTTGAGGTGCATATACACATTTTGAAGAACACATTGCGGATCTGTTTTGAATTGCCTTCTTCAAATGTATTGTTACTGTCAACTATTGTGATGTGCGGGTGTGTGGCAAATTAATTGAAATACAGTCAGCTTTCTTAGTAGGGAGATGGGCAAAAACTAGCCATCAGAACAATTTCAGTGGGTCATGGCTTACATTTATTGCATTTTAAACATTTTTATTCAAAACAAATTGCAGATCTGTTTTTAAGCATTTTATCACCTCTTTCCCTTGATGCTTCCTCTATACTGATGCTTTTTGTTTATGTAGGTGCCCAGCTGACAGGCAGCGCCGAGTTTCAAATTGACAAGTTCGAAATGTCAGCACTGGTGTGCTAGCGTGTTTATATGCTCTGCCCCCTTAGAGTCCACTAGTGTATTAATGATAGTACTGGAGCACAGTATAACATCTGAAATTCCCATTATGTGATGGTTACTTTTTTACCCTTTTGCTTTGTCAGTGTTAACCTGGAAAAGACCAGAATTAAAAGATATACAGTCATTTATTGTTATTATTATCATTTGTATTTTACGGGGACCGTTTTACAGATAAAGCCGAATGTATGCAATAAATCTGACCATGAAATGTATTTCTTTAATTTGTCACCCAGTTCATTGAATGTCACTTTTGGTTTTAAACCAATATTTTATTAACTACATGGTTAACCTGCTCTGGGACAGCTAATGTTGTTTAACATCAGACAAATACTTTGTATTACATATTCTTTGTCAGTTTTTATGTAAATCATAAGACAAACTAGTCAGCTAAATAAAACATTTTCAATATAGTTATTTATTGGTTGACTGAATAGCTTCCAATTCCAAATGCATGTTTCTTCATTAAATATTATTTGTAAAACAGCAAATGTATCATCCCACCAAGTTTACAACTATAATGCGACACAAATGTATATTTTTTGTTATTCTAATAAGCCTTACAGTAAACATATTTTATTTTACAGATGTCTAGGTGCATTGTGTTAGCTGTGGTGTAGTCATCCAGAGTACTTTGAAATATACTTTGACCAAAGCCTATGTGTGTGCTCTATTGGATATGTGCATGCCACTTTGAGACTAAACCCAATTTGGATTCGAGAGCAGTAGAACAAGTCTTACGATGTTCTTGGAGCAGCTAGCAAAGCTTGTGTTGCTAGGATTGACAGGCAACTGAATTCTGGGGTCTAAAAATGTATAGACACACACTGTACCATGAAATGTATAAATATTGAATGTTTTTATGCTAATGTACGGATCATAACAGCTGAAATTTGTACATTTCATTTGTATACTTGAAGTGCAAACAATGCATATTAATCAAGCCTATGCTACTATGGCGGAATGAAACATCAGACCCGTTTGCGATGTGTTATCCAAAGATGTTTTACAGAAGCGTATTTACATGTTTGTGGGTTTTTTTTTTAAAGAAATCATGATATTTGGTGCTATGTTCAGTAGTAAGGAATGATGCCTAATCATGTCAGTCATGCCACTGTACTAATTAATTAAAATGCAATAAAATTAATAATGTTTGATTTTCTGAGTTATTTCATGTCACTTTCCAAACAATGTGTTTTATTATATAACAATGCCCACACAGTTCTGTGGTCAGAGCTATGGTTAGGTTTGGAACCAATGTTTGGGTTGGGACTAGAAATATGGTTAGAGCTAGGGTTAGGTTTGGAACTATTGTTGGGGCTATGGTTAAGTTTGGGGCTAGAGTTACATTTGGAGTGATTGTTAGGGTTAGAGTTAGGTCTCGGTCTGTAGCTAGGATTAGAGATAAGTTTAGGGTTGGAGCTAGGGTTAGGTTTGGAGATTGGCTTAGTGTTTAAGCAAGGTTTAGGTTTGGGTGTTTTTGGTTGGGTAAGGGCTATGGCTAAAGTAAGGATTTGTGCTAGGCTTAGGGCAGGGGATAGGGTCAGATTAACCCAAACTCTTGCTCCAACCCTAACAGTAGCTCCAACCTTTACTCAAGCTGTAAAAAAAATAGCAAAAAGAAAAAAAAAAACATTACTGCAATAATCTGCAATCTCCACCAGGGGTCCCTACTAATTCATACTTATCAGCACACTGCATTTATACACTGCTCACAAAAAGTTATGTAAGATTAACATGTATACGTAAGAATAAAAATACAAATATACATAGCTAAATATAGAACATTATATTGATATAGAATCCAGACTGGGAATTTAATGTTTTAAACATATATACAAACAAAAACAACCACGCTGAAGAAAGGAAATGTGCTAAAACGTAAGTTCTGTGCATTCATTTGCACAAACCCCTCGCACATTCACTACAATCCTTCGCATTTTTATGCATTTTTCGTGGCGATCTATATATTTTTTCATGCGTTTTAATGCTAAATTATTATTAAGAACAGCATAATATACTAATTTTCATTACATACGGGGATCAAACCGGTACAGTGATACGACCCAGTCTGTGATAAGTGTTGTAGCAAATAATGTATCGCTAAAATTTACTGTTTACATTTTACTGAAATAAAATCCCAACGTGTCGAGTGCTGTTATTTTAAAATACTTTGTTTAACAAAACTGCTTTATTAACCAAAGCATACAGAGGTTCCCAAAGCTACAAGCTTCGCTAATATAGCGATAAATGCATAAAATAGGCAGATATTCTACACAAAGGAACAAGGTATACTGTACAGTATACAGGTATAAAAAAAACCTAACTAATGTTGGCTCTCAAAACTAAACAGAACCGCTCAGAGATCCTAACTCAACCTTTTGTCATTGCTGTTATAAATAGCTACTGTTTACATTTCTTGTATATCAAATTGTGAGAATAAATGCGTGTACTGTTGATTCTTACCAGCAGATGGAGACGGTGCCTAATATATGCTGCACTAACATGGCAGTAAGGTCAAAACTTGTGTGGAAAGTTAAAATGTATGTTTCATGACCGTTTGTGTAACTCAGAACAGTAGAAATAAATTACTGTTTAATGTTCTGCTTGACCAACTTGGTTGTGCTGAGCAAATTATTTAAGTCTTTCACATTTATTGTGAAAGGGAGGGGAGCAATATGAGCACATTGGAAAATTCATTAAACATGAAGACATTGCAATCAGTCAGTACCATAAAACAAATGTGTTAACAGTCGCCACAAGCAAACACGGCTGCATATGACAGTTGGGTTGTTTCTTCTACGTGTGAAGATTCATCCCAGACAGCTGCAAATGACATATGAAGATTCCAGCAGAGCAGCCTGGAGGCCCCGCGTCACTACAGAGGGGTGTTAAATCTGACAGAGATAAACTAGGGCCTGGTGAACCCTCAGCGCTCACTAAATATTCAGAAAAGCTCAGATGTTCTGCACATGTGCACAAGTGAACATTTTAAGTGTAAAATTATTGTTTCAGGATGTTCTAAAAATGGCGTGAATTGTAGTCTCAGGCTTTGTCAGGATCCTTGACCATTATGGCGGAGGGTGTGGTGGTTTTATTAATTATTATATTCTGTAAGCCCTAGCCAGAATGTATACATTTCAGCCAAATGTAACATGAGTATTTTTAAATGCAGATTTATGTGCTTAAATGCCATTTAGCTCACAATAGTTTCAGTTGCTATTTGTAAGGTAGTCCGAATATCTTCTATGTACACGTACAAAGCTCATTCCAGTTAGGGCCAGACATGAAAGAGAAACAGACTGTGTAACTACAATTGGTAGGTTGTTAAATAATTTAAATACCATAATTAAAAAATAATGGAATTAATTAATTTTAGGCGTGGAATTTCTTATGTCTTACCAATGTTCATTTTTTCTCACATGACCAAAGTTACGTGTCATGTGGAGTAAAACTAAAAAATAAGTCCAGTCTGTAGTATGCATTGCCAGACCTGAAGCATAGTTCTGGAAGATTCAGAGGGGGTTGATAAAGTCACAAGGGTGTTTCCCAGCTAAAAAGGCTCATTATTTTTAATGGCTTAACACTTCAGTAGAGTGGGCCTGTCTGAACTTCTCGGCTTGCTGTTTTGGATGATGTCACTGGCACCTACTAAAATCGGTTCAAGTAAAATGATGTCTTTGTGTTTAGCAAAAGTTGACAAGAGCACCACAGACACACCGTGCCTGTAACACACCATCAACCACAACCCCTGTTCCCAAGTAATGACTTTAGGTTAGAGTTAATCCTGATAATACATTTGTTATTATTTGGAGATTTACTTGTACAATGTAATATGTTATTTCAAATATGGTATGTCTGAATATGTCTCATGTAACTATAATAACACTTATTCAATCATGTACATGCATCCTAAATATAAAGATAATGTGAATTATTTCGGCTGCTGTTGTCACCACATTTGGTCTATGAATTAATGATTTAACATATGCCGAATGTCCCACCTGATGCAAACCTTCTATTCTAACTATACATCTCTTTCTAATATTATTATGGGAGTCAGTGTCTTCGTGTATTTAGTTTACTTTTGCTTTTACTTTTTTTCTAACCTTGAAAAGTTCAGCTCCCGTACTGTACCTCGTACCCCAACCATAAATGATGCTTTCATACAAGCCTTTTCTCTCTGTATCTCTGCCATGCCATACAGCACAGGAATGTTAAGCACCAGACAAGTACAGCTGTATTTTGACAACATGATTGGCATGCTGTGCTGTCCTTGCCAATGACCCTGTTGAGTGAGCCTCCTGCTACAGATCCTGCAGGAGAGGTCTGTACTAATGAAAGTTA
Source organism: Microcambeva barbata (assembly GCA_034509105.1). NCBI lineage: Eukaryota > Metazoa > Chordata > Actinopteri > Siluriformes > Trichomycteridae > Microcambeva > Microcambeva barbata. The sequence continues at coordinate 16,009,305 of JAYDZF010000001.1, forward strand.
CTAGTAAACTGAATTATGTTTATATATATTACATTTTTTTTAACGTTTACTTACTTCCAACTGCAAATATCTGAATGTCTTAATTCATCAACTGGATTTTTGACCTTCACACACTCTGCTATTAACTAAAAACACTTTTCACTTGGACAACAGTGAGAAATTCCTCTCCAGGCCTGTACCACAAACATTTTTGTATGTTTTATACAATTTAGTTATGTATGTATGGCATATGTATGTATTTTTTCTACATAATGCACTACTACACTTTAACTGAAATTGCACATTGCCCATTGCCTATTGTAAATGCATTGCTGCTTCATCATCAAGAGTCCCAACCCAGTACCAACCCATAATGTTTCCACTACCATACTTCACAGTTGGGATATATATATCTTCATCCATAATACCAGTAGTCCAATAATGGTGTTTCATGGCCCAGGCAAGCTTCTTTGTCTTAATCTATTATTTATGTCTTGGCAATGGCTTTCTTGCTGTAACTTGTCCTGTCAAACCTGCAGACTTGCTTACTATTACTACTGTTAAGAAGTGCTTGAAGTGATTGTCCTGTGAGACACCTATCATGCAAGCTGTTAACTCTCAGAAATTTGTCCTTTGATTCAGTTGTGACTTTGTGTCTTCCATACCACTTTCTGCCAAGAGTTTCCTCTAGTTTCTGAGTGCCCTTTAATGGTGAAGAAAGCTTTATTCACAGACACTCCATAATTGTTATGATGGTCTCTCTGTTACTTGCCTTTTTCTCACTATTTGTGTAGCAACACACTACTTTCTGCAGGACAACACTATTCAATTGAAGCTTCTGAGGGCATGGTACCACATTGTGTTCCAGCACTGCTTTCATGCGGGTTTTAAGGGTTGTGAGCATTCAAGAAAAGAACACATGAAGGAATCAATAGCACCAGTTTTCAAAGCATGATTAAACTTCATTTTTGCAGAATGACTTTAAGTAGTTAACCTTTTCGGAAAGAGGCCTTTTGTATATTTATAAAATGTACAATATTTTACCTTAACTTTTTTTTCTTACCTCTGGCAGTACAGCACATACCTTTGTATCATTCAATGTAGTTGAATGTTCTTTTGACATATATATTTTGACATATATACAGTTGTATCCCCTCTTCGCTCTTCCGGCTGTATTTTTCCTAACACAGTAAATGGAAGTACAGGTAAAACCACAGAGACTGTGGCCACACAAGTAGAGATCTGATCACCATCTTGATGGTTGAGATAGGTTTCATAGTCATGACTATGCTGTGTCTCATCCCTCAACAACAAATCTTCTTACACCTCTCTCATCTTATTCTATTCTCCCAAAACCACAACTGCTTTGACTGAATGTCTCTTTTCATGACAGTTCAGGCTCCAACAAAAGATCGGAAACTTTTAAAATGATAGGTTACGGGTGCTCCTTAAAAGCTATTATACCTATCTGAGGAGTAATCTTAAATAGCTTGTGCACTTCAAAGTGTGCAACTCACAGCAGGATTGCTGTATGGTTAAAAATATAGGACACTAATATAGGCTCCATAGATGCAAATATTCAGTTGGCATGCATTTACAATAGACATTAGCAGGGGATGTTGGCTGATTGTTTGATCTTTTTGTATAGCAGCCTCGAGAATGCGTATTACTCATTGTGGGGGAATTTATCATTACTGATTTATTCTTCAGATGTATGCTGCGAATATGGTATTTAAATAGAGGTGCTTTTACAAACGACAACAAAGTCGGCAGAAAAGGATAGCTCTAACTCTTCTTTACAAATGTTTGTTATCATCTGCTGAATCAAATGTCAAATGCTGAATTGCAATTTTCCATAGTTGTACATAGCAAATGTTAGCTCCACTGCTAAGGGCTAAGTGGGTCGAACACAACAAGAAGGTCCTGGCTCCAATCCTCAAATGGGGTGGTTTGGGTCTTTTCTTTGTTTGCATGTTCTCAACATGTGGGATTACTTAGGGTACTCCGGTTTCCTTCCACAGTCCAAAAACATGCAAGTGAGGTGAATTGGTAATACAAAATTGACCGATATCATTTAATGGTGAAACTTGTGTAATGAATATCTATCATGTGTTTATGTGTCTATAATTAATGTAACCAAAATAGTCAAACATGATTTTAAAATCCTGATGAAGGAGAGGGGGCATTGAAGTGTACTTGATTGACCCCCAAAAGCAGTGACATACATTTGGCTTAATGGACTCCTCCTATAAATCCTGCCCTGTTACAGCACATTAAAGTTATTTTGGCAAGTTTAACTAAAAATAATTTAAAACAAAAAACAAAGTTGCATCAACATTTCAATTATACAAGGATTATTTAAAATAAAAAATGCTTCACTTTCTACATAGTCCAACTAGTTTTACATTGCATTATTTCAATCCAAATAAAGCCATATATGTTTCATAAAATATCTTTACTGTGCAGTGAATCCTGAATTCAGTGCTGACAGCAAAAAAGTTTAAATTCATGCCAAAGTAAATCTGCAAATAATTGTTTACTTCTTAAATAAATAGTTTCATGTTTGTACTAATTTATCTTAAGACTTTCTAAAGCAAAATATAAATCTGTATCACCCATAATGCTGCTATATGTGACAAATTCATCATGTGTGAAGTTATTTTACTACATATCACAATTTTTAAAGCTCTGTTTTTTTCTCAACTCCGATCTAAGCTTCCTTTCTAAGCAGCTATGAAAAGATTAAAATGGAAATAGAATCTTAGTAGAATATTTGTTCTCCACACTGTCAATAAGGTCAACACAGTGATGGTGTCCATTCTTTCACCTTTTCCCGACTCCTGATCTTAATTTCCTGGACATTTGATACAGCATGAAAGTGTGTTATGCATGCATTCCTTCTAGTAAGGCATTGCCAGATTTTAAACAGTGTTGCTGGTAAAGATAGTGGGGGTTTAAAATGCACAGTCATGGAGATTTGATCTTTTGAGTCTTTGGGAAACGGTATTAAATTGCAAAACAACCTGTAAACTATTTGTATAAATTAATTTAAAGCTATCAAACTATTATGTGCTAAAACACAACTTCTGCAAGGAATATTTGGGGGGGGAACACCATTTTTTCATATTTGATTAAACGAAACATATTACACCTCTATCATATTTATAATTTGGGTGGGTGCAATTCATATGAATACACAAATACACACACACACACACGCATAACCTTGCTGCACATCTTTGGACTGTGGAGGAAGCCAGAGCACCAGGAGGAAAGCCACAGGGGGAGATTAGGCAAACTATTTTTCTTAGGTCATTGGATAGTGAGTGAGTGTGTGTGTGTGTGTGTGTGTGTGTGTGTGTGTGTGTGTGTGTGTGTGTGTGTGTGTGTGTGTGTTTCAAAAGAAGACTTTACTCATGGTTTTAATTGTAATGTGCATCGGGATGCTTTTGGGCTGTCCTAATATATTCCTGCATTTCAGGACTGCAATACATTTCAAAAACAGCAGGAACAGTTCATCATTTACCGCTTTTTAATGTTGCATTTCTTTTCACCAAACGTAAAACACATTTTGGCGCATAGAACACCAGACAATTTGGTGTTTTAGTTTTTATGTCCCATTCTTCATGGAAACACATCTTAAGTTTTAAAATTCTAAGCATTCTCAACTGGGGACAGTCCAGTCCAGTACATGTACCCTCTTCCTCTTCCACCATGTCTTTCTAGTGTGTGCAGCATTTGGTAATTGGTCTTTTTTAGTTGAAAAATGCATGAAAGTCACTGGAAAAGACGTGTTGCTCACAGTCCTTGTCTGAAAAATCTGCTCTGCTGAAGAAAGCAGAGCATTGCACTAAAATGGCATTGGCTTTGTAGGTTTTGGCACAGGGACACTAAGGGATGCTTTATTATTTGCCTGCCACAGTGAGTTAAACAAGCGACTGGGTACTTTCATGTCTGGCTTAACATTCCCCCAGTACTGATAAAAGAGCATTGCCTACACTAATCTCCTGTCCCGATTGATCTTTGCTTTAAAACTTGTAACTCAGCAAAATTTGGTGAGAACACTGTTCAACAATGTCAAATGGCTGGTGGTTATGTATGGGTTGGACACATGTGGCAGACAGAATCATGAAATCATCAAAACTGGACAGAAGAGGGAAGAGTTACGGGTAATCTAAAACATTCCTGCCCTTTAAACAACTAATGGCAACAATGCAGACAGACAGATAGATTATGTTATGTTAGGAAACCCTCATAGACACGAGGGAGAAAAGAAAAGACCCACAATGCTCCTCCAGGAAATCAAACTCAAGACCTTCTTGCTGTTAGGAAACAGTGGGCCACCTGAGCCACAGTCATTCATTAAAACTATGCAGTTATTTAGGACATCCAAAACATATGGCAGCAAAAGAGAACAAACATCATTAGCAAAAAGGAAATAGATAAATCTCACCATCAATGAGGGCACCAGAATACACTTTTTCAGGATAGCTAAATCTCTTAAAGAGATTAGTTACACCATAAAGCAGGCATTTCCAAAGTCCAGCCGGCGGGCCAATCATGGCCCGAGGTCAGATTTTATATGGGATGCCTCTTCTGTCTTAAATTGCATTATTTGGCTCCCCAAGCACAAACAAAAATTTTAAATGCAATTCGTATTTTTACCAAAAGATGACCGCAGCACTGCCAGAAATAAAAAGGAAGGAAATTCAATTAAAACTATTGAAAGGACTTTAAATGAAAAGCAAAGTATATAATTTTATTAGCTCTAATCAAAGCTAAATTAAGGAAGCAAGTTAAAGAACTGTGCAAGCAACCAGTTGCAAAGAAAGAAATTGAAATTCCTTGTTTAATAAACAATAGAATTAGCCCAGGGTTAGATGGTCTAACAACAGAATTTAAAAAGACTTTTTACCAAAGTACATAAGCCAATCTAAAACTGGTTTTACCAAACATCATTACTACTAATCAAGCTTATGGTGTACGGTACAGAGACATTTCAGACACCATTTGAAACATATAGATAGATTGATACTTTTTTCATCACTTTGCAGTGAAATTCGTTCTCCGCATTTAACCCAATCCGTGCAGTGAAACACACA
>JAYDZF010000001.1:16019393-16046466 GCA_034509105.1 Microcambeva barbata
TGTCAGCTCTGGGAATCGAACCGGCAACCTTCTGATCACAAGCCCAGTTCTCTAACCACCAGGCCACGGCTGCCTCCTATGAGACACTATATGGTACATGCGAACATAAATATTTATTTCTATTTTTTTGGCCTCTCTCCATGCACAACATGGGTCAAAATAGACCACCATTGTAATTTTATATTTATGAGTATCTTTTTGGTATATTTTTTAATATAATATACCATAGTGTTTATTGCATTTCTTGTTTTAGATTATATTCAATCCTTATTTTAATTCATAAAACTGATGAAATAACCATACATGGATACCGCTAAAACTGTTTTTTTTATTAATTTTTCAAACTCAAAGTAATCAGAATGTTAGTAGTGAAGATGGTGATGCCATCGAGGATGGCAGAATCCAACATGTTGTATTAGAGCATCATGGATAACCTCTGGATTATCCGCTTACAAGATGCAAAACATTGTTCTTGTACCGGATGGATCACATGTTTCACACCTTGTAAGCAGAGATCATGGATGCTATGGTCCTGGTTGCTTTATTATTTCCACTGATTTGTTTGGTGCTCAAAAGCATGGTCACACTGTCAGAGAGGGGAAAAAGAATCTGTTAAATGCCATAACTGCACATTATGAGCTTCACAAGTCTAGAATTCATGGTGAGACTAACATCATGAAACATGTTTTAGCTATTAAATAGTGTCCAAAGACCTGAAATATGGGTTAAATTAACCAAACCTCACAGCTTTAAGTAATATCAGTCAACAGTTCTTAAACATTTGGAAGTTATGTCTTCATGATTTCAATAGATGTTGCCTGCTCATAATCAGCATACATTGTATTTCTGCTACAGATATAAAATCTATTTAAAAATCTAAAGTCAAAAAGTGGTGGTATAACAGACTAATACTAGACAATCTTAGAAGATGCACCACAGCTTTCTTGTGGAGAGAAGCAGGAACAACTTCACATTGAGAAATCAATCATTCATACAGTAATGTTTTACATCTGTCACAGTTTTTCTTCTCAGATCAGATCCACACTTTTTAAACAAAGTTTGTGAACATTTTGTTTCCCTCTTACAATTACCTTACAAATGATTGGTTCATTAAATTAGCTCAGACAGCATATCATGCTTTAACTTCACCACATTCAAAAAGAAAGATTTTCTGTACATTTCCATGCAAGTCATCATATGATGCATTGGCCTTCTGGGTCGTAAGGTATTTCGTCTCAAAGAAAACAGCTGTTCCTGCTCACCCTGAGGGTTTCAGTGAAATCAAATGTTAGCTATTTGTAACAGCAGTATGGGACAGCTGTGCACATCAAATTTCATAGTACAGTCAATATTACATGTTTGAAATAGAATAATCATTATATGTTTAAGTGTTTTCTCAAGGATTTGTGTGTGTCATTTATTGCCTCGTTCAACTGAGGCAAAACTCTTGATCTTGCTGTGAACCATAAAGCTGAAATATCCTTATATTGTTAATACTAGCTGCTTTATTCAACTCTGATACTTCACATATGTATTAGAACATGTAGTAGCTACATTGAAGCAGATAACTTTAAACAATATTTAACTATTCCATCTCGAATCTTACTGATCTGTGGTATTGTCCAATATGGTTCAAAGTGTAGTGAATGTTTTCTGTTGAAATTCAAATTTCACTTGGGTCCAGTCTGTGAATGTATTTAACTAAAATATGGTCCTCTTGTATTTATCATATCATAGGCATGGTTTTAACTTTATTTTCAAATTTATATTCTAAAAATTGCCAAATATACCTTACGACTCATCCCACTGCTCACCATCAGTCAGTAAAATACTAGAGTATACATCCTATATTTTGTGTGGTTTAACAGTTAAAACACACAGCTGGGTGGCCAAAACAGTGCTAGTAGTAACTTTAAAATATGTTACTAATGAGATAGAGAAGCCAAGAAAAAATTGCATTGCTCACTGACCAGCCAAGGAATAACATGACGTGACCTACAAAAAGAATGTCAATTGGCACCGGAGGTAAAGTGCACAGTGAGGATTTTTTTTTAAAGCTCTCCTGCTAAAAAGAGGCAAATAAGGTTCGCAAAAGACTATATGAGATGATTGTAAAGTAAAGGAGCCCAACACCTGGAGAGGCTTACTAACCAGTGTCTCACACCCACTGTGAAATTTCATAAGGCAGTGGTGTCCAAACTTACAGAACATGCTTTTTCCATTTCTAACCAAAATTTAAACTTTCTACAATTCTGTAAGGTAAAATACGGGACACATTCATGAAAATTAGCTTAATTTTGCTTTATGTGCTCAAAGAATGATACAAGAACACAGAGATTCTTTAAAGCAGGGGTCCCCGACCTTTTTAAAACCAAGAGCTACTTCAAGGGTAATGGATCATAAAGTTGCTTGTTTCGTCTTTGTTGATGCATTGTATATGTAATATTAATGTTAATGATTTCTCGTAATCATTATTAGCAATGATTTATTATGAAACATTTGCTTCTATTATTTTTTGTATGAATGAGCAAATTTGAAGCATTTTGATCCAAATTATCACTTCTTAAATATGTAATAACTGTCACATGAAAGTAACTGTCACATCTATGTAAAACCTGCACCTCATTGGCCATCTTCTTGGTTTTGTCAATGTTCAGAGACAGGTTGTTGACTTTCTCTCTGCAAGTGATTGTTCTTGCAGCACTGTTGTGTCATCTGTAAACATGACAATGTTATTTGTGCATTGCTTTACTTTTATAAGCAACAATGGACTGAGCACAAAGCCCTGGGGAGCTCCGGTACTCAGTTTGGTGGTGCTGGAGATGTTCTTGCCGATATGGATAGACTGACGTCTCCCAATCAGGAAGTCCAGGATCCAGTTGCAGAGAGAGGCGCCATCACTAAGAAAGCTAAACAGTGCCTTCAATTTCTGAAGAGACTGAGGAATGCTCACCTGACACCTCCCATCCTCACCACGTTCTATAGAGGAACCATCAAAAGCATCCTTAGTATCTGCATCAATGTCTGGTTCGGGAATTGCACTGCACCAGATCGCAAGACTCTCCAACGAGGAGTGAGGATAGCTGAAATGATTATTGGGGTATCTATTTTATCTCTTAACAATTTCAACTACCACTGTATATGAACAACTCTCAGCATTGTGGAGGACCCATCACATTTATCACACATGATGGACTCTTCACACACACACACACACACACACACACACACACGGTGGACTCTGTCATGCACAGGCTTGGAACATGCCTGACACAGGGGATCAGCAGTGAAGGGTTATGCATTGTGAAAGAGAGATGGAGAGCCTGGGAAGATCCATAGGAGCTGTGGAAATCAGAATTACTCAATCAAACATTGGTTGATCAGCAGGAGCTTGTTTTATTTGCATTAGAGTCATTTGAATTTGTTGACCTTTTTGCCAATAAATGATCTAAATGACTATTTTTTAGGAGATATGTAATAAATGTTATTGAAATGTATTCAGATAAAATATAAAATCTCATTTGCAAGTTTGTCATCCATTATGCTATGTAATTACTCAAATCAAAACAAACATTTGCAAGTTCATTCAACATTAAATACATTTAAGATAACTCCATTCTCTTACTATAAAGTAAAGTTTCTACCACTGACGTGTGTTACAAAGCCAGAAAGCCTCAACTGTAAATTATTTGCTGACATAGGACATGGTTGTACTTGATGGAGTGGTTGATGGGATTTGAGAGACTTTCATTCTTCATTCCCTCATAGTCACTATGGTGCAAAGTATAAAAAGTTTTTCACCTCTTTGTTGCACTGGGATTTCCTGGTTTGCTTATCGGCAGTGTCATTATTCCAGTTTGTCATTGTCTCTGTGTAGATGTGCGAGCAGCAAATGAGATGTGTTAAAGCCGACTAAGCCCTTCAACCAAGCAGAACATTCTTTCACATCCACCTGTTATAAGTAAACATTTTTGTGTTGTGTGGAATGTTTAAAACATACATTCAATGTCTAATGATTTAAATTTAGAACAAAATAGGAACTTATTTAAATACTCAAGGTTATTTTATCATTACCATTTAACTTACAGAATAGTAAATAAATAGACAAGTGGAAACCTAATGACAGTATTTGATTTGTTTTGTATTATGACATTATAAATACTATGACTAAATATGTTGTATTTTCTTATGTAAAGATAATTTTTAAGCACTTTATCTTATAATGTAGAGAATACATTATATAATTCATAATATATTTAGTATTCTAATTTGAGTAGGAATATCTTATTGTCTAGTGTCAGTGACTGCTAACTGCTGCTGCAAGGTAAAAGTTTTACATTTATTTACACTACAGTCATTCGGCCCAGGTCCAAAATTCATAAAACCACAGGAAACGACAGGATGATTTTCCACTTGTTTTCCACTCTGCTCTGTTTTAACAGGAATCTATGGGGACCTTTTTGTTTGATGAATGGGGTACAGAGGAACACAGGGTACTGTTAGTAATTTTACACCCACAAAGTATTGCTGTGGTTGTTGGAGCTCAAAAAGTAATGAATAAACATAGGTACCAGATAGTTGTTACCAGTGACGTCTATGGCATGGAAAACCAAGTGGGGCTTAATAAATTATGTATGGGCAGCATCCCACTCATCGCTGTAACTACACACAAACCTACTTGCTCAGGAATATTCAAACACAAGGGCACCTCGTCAATGAAATACCAAAAAGCATAACCAGGCACAAGACAGAGATCTGACCATTTGATTTTTATAGTTAGTACGTTTTATAGTGTTACAGAGACCCATAACACACAAGAAAAGTAATTCACAAAAAACTTATCAATGATCATTGAAGTGATTCATCAGGTAGATAACTTTCAATGACAAGTTGTGTAGCTATACTGATACCATGAACAATATTTATTTAACCTTGCATATTCAAATAATTTACATTTTATTGGCTGCTCTCAGCATTGGGTCAGCATAATCATGCCACACAGCTCATTACTGAACGCACATTGAGTGTGCACACTTTGTTTTCATTTGCTCACTTGGTTAAACCAACACTGACACCCCAGCTCACTAACTAAATGAAGTAATTTTGAAGACTGCTAAAAATAGGATTTGAATGTTAGTTATGGAATGAAATAATATGTATATAACCTATAACTTTATATAAATAGAATTATAGATTATGTCACGCACTGCTCCACAGCGACATCTTTTAACCTACCAAATAAACTTGGCATACAGTCAACAGTCTAATAAATCCCAAAACAGTATTTAGACTGGGACTCAATATTCTACATGCTAGCACAGGATAAAGTCTTCTCCAAAGTGTTTTCACAAAGATGAACTAACATCATTTTATCATACGTTGGTGCTTTTACACACCTGCTTGTAATATCTGTGGCCAAAACTGCTGAAGTCAATAATTTAATTAAGGGGGTGTCTACACAACTTTCTTATAAAGTGGAGCTACAAGGTGTCTAGTTTAAATGTAGGTTCTGTAATAAAACACGCTATACAGAAATGCAGCAGCAAAAATGTGTGCTGCCAACTTTAGAAGCCTTAAAAATGTTATCTAATGGATGGATGTAGTAAATTGTATATTTAAAATACAAATTGGCATGGTTCAACTGTGATAGCATCAACTGGCCTTAAAAACAAAGAACAGACAGATTCTGAGCCAAGATTTTCATCCCAAGAGGCATGCATTCATCAGTGAGACAGAGTCAGACTGTTACCTAGCACATGCAGACATGTGGAAAACAGTCTCATTCCTAAAATAGTTGTGGCCTTTGTAGCAGGTCAGAAAGCTTTGCATTGTAAAGACTTATTGTCACGAGAGATTCAGCCTTTAAGACTGCTAACTATATCATACAATGAAGTTATTGTTATGTTCTCAGAATAATGCACATGCTAACTATGTCTGGCTTCAGAAGAGCACTGTTTAGACTGTACAGTATGTCTTATCATACTTAAAGCTGAGTGAACAAGTGATGTAACATCCTGGATGGGGCGCCAGTCCATCACCGGTACCTACAGGACAATTCAGTGTCTCCAATCAACCTGGTAGCATGTCTTTGGACTGTGGGAGGAAACCGGAGTACTTGGAGGAAACCCACACAAACACAGGGAAAACATGCAAACTCCACACAGAAAGGACCTGGATCGCCCCACCTGGGGATCGAACCCAGGACCTTCTTGCTGTGAGACGACAGTGCTACCCACTAAGCCATCGTGCATATTCTAAATGATTAACTACAATCTGAAATATGTATAGTATAGAGTGCCATAAATAAAATGATTTTACATCATTAATTTACATTATACGCATATATAAATGCCAGTTTTACATTTCTTTAGATTTAACTGTTGGCATTTAGTTGATGCTTTTATCCAAAGTGAGCAACATGGCAATTTGGTGTGAATTAAGTTCAGTTGTCTGTTCGAAGCCTGTTCTTAACTCAGTTGAATTCACTGTAAAATGTCCCTAATTTCATGGAATTCATTTAACCAAGACTTACCAATTTTACCAGAGAATTGACACATTTAACAGAAGTCACTAAATTACACTAATAAGTAAACCGATTGAATAAATGGAATCCACAGTACAGCCAACCCTCATGGGTAAATGTAAACCTAGAACATTCAGAGACATCTCAAAGATGAAAATGTCTTCTCTGCATCCACAGAACTGGTGAAGAGTTTTTTTGTGTAATTGTTTTAGCCGCTTTAGACTTAAACATTTTGACGAAGAGATTGCAAACAGGATTTCTTGGACCACCATATAATGCAATTCAACGATTAAAAGTGAGACAGCTTAATGCTATGCAAATGCAAATGAAAAAATGAATTGCAGTTCCTTATTTCTATTATAACCATAGAAGTGAATATTAGAAATGCTTTTGTATACAATCTGCATATTAGGATTAACATATTTTGTATATCATCCACATATAAGGAAGTTGAATGGCCAAAGTTGAATGGTAAAGCAGAAGTAAGTGAATTGATAACCAGAAAGCCCATGAAAGAGAAAACATGTGTTAAAACTCCCCAGCGATTACAAGACCACACAGAAATAAGGTAAGAGATCCACGGGAATGTTCAAGTCCATCAATTCACATTCAATTCTGTGTAGACGAGCCCAGTCGTCCCATTGAGACACAGCAGGTGGGCAAGATACCTTGATATGTTCCCCATGTTGTTCACTATTTTCCAAATCTATTAACACTTCTAAAAAAGAAAGATATTCGATGAATGAGTATACTAAAACCTGGAAACAAACAAAAAAAATTCAACTTGGCACAACCAGAGCGTTCCAGCAGTATGTAAAGGCTCAAAGCACTGAACAAAAACAGACACACACTCGCTAAAATATAAACAAATTATGCACATTTCCCCCAAACCACAGAGGAAATATGAGCAAAGTGTTCTTACTGTTGCTTAGAGCAGTTCAGCATCTTAAAGCAATCAGAAGCAGTGAAAAAAAAATAATGCAGGATGTGAAAAAAGACACTTAGACTCAAATCAAGCCAAAAAACAGCAACCCATATAGTATATCTTTCATCTGTATTTTGTAATGTGTATATATATTTAGTAATTCAGTAGGGTTATATTTTTTACCGAGTTTAGAGGGATGCACTGTCACCTCACCAGAAGGTCATGGATGAGATTCCCAGTTGTAGCAGTCTGGCTAGTTTCAGTAAGGGGTTTGTATCTTCTCCTCATGTCTGTGATGGTTTCCTCTGGTTTTCTCCTACAAGTCTAAAAACATGCAGCCAGATTAATTGGAGCTACCAAAATTGCTGTGTGTGTGTGCGTGCATGCGTGCGTGTGTGTAAGTTCCTGTTTTTAAAGCTATCTTGACTGTGGACTGCACCAACCACCTTGAACATTTAGACATGTTTCCTCTGACTATAAAAAAACACCAGCTATAGTTAATCATGGAAAGAGAGTAGGGTGATAAAGTTTATTCACAAGTAAATAAGTGTTAACGTGATAAAATCCTTAACACTCCAGGGTCTTGTCAGCAGATCCAAACTTGCATTCCTTTCTTGTAACTACATTCAATTTCTATTAGTTTCACTAAAGTTAATGAATAATTGATCATAGTTACTCAATCACAAACTTAGTGATAAATAACTAAATCATAATTGGATGACCAAAGGGTTGCATTTGCATAGAAAACAAAACAAAAATAAATACACAATAAATACTTTTAGATACATCTCAGTAATAATAACATAAAGATGTAAATATATCATATATAGAAATATATTTCATATTGGGCACCCAAATGACACAATTTTCAGCGTCTGATCATGAGACCTCATAATGGTGACCTCACCTGACCCTCACCTCTGTCAAATGTAAATATTACCTCACTATCTGCAACGTTCTTATCTATGACCATCCATGCATCTCTATTTTCAGTTACCATGACCCTCCACTAACCTTCAGGACCCTGTCTGTAACTCAAGCCAGCACCAACTAAATGAAGTGCGCTCCTTCAAAGAATGTAAAGGGCAAGGGTGAGGCTCCGGATTTCACACACTAATTTGGAGTCTTGTTGGCTGATTAGTTTGGGATTTAATCAGCTCGAGAACCTTGTATAAACAAAAAAGGTGTTTATATGTTATTAATTTCATGATAAAGATACTGTTAAAATAAACAAAAAATCAATAAAATATATTTTAAAAGGAAAAAAGCTACTTTTTCTTCTAAGAAACAATTCAACAAACTTAAAGATAACATGGTACTGCTTCATTGAAGGCCTTAATGAGATGCTATTCCTGTTCCAAGTGCCCTGAATCATCAGAGGAATGTGCCTGTGAGAGAAAATAGAACTGTAAAAAGAAATCTAAGGCTTGCTATGAGATCTAAATCAGAATGCTATGTAAACGTTGCTTTGTAGTCTTCTACCCAGAGCTTTAACCCCTATTGCCCAGACACACCCTTTTCCACATCCTGTTTGCCAAATATGCTCTATAGGGACCATTGACCAGACCTTACACAGGAGGAACCTCAGAGAAACCCCTAGGCTGCTTCCGGCCATAACAAGGCTTCTTCAAAGTCTTCTTAGTCTCGTTATTCCATAATCCTCTTGGCAGTAACCTACCTCCAAAGACAGAAAGTCGGTGAGCTGGTTTTACATACAGCTTAACATGGCTCCACTATACCTTTTTGCCAATAAAACAAGCCAGTTGAGGATTAATGCTGAGATGAGTCATGTTTGCAAAGTTGATTATATAACTAACTGACATTCCGTTATAGAATATTGCAGCTGTAAGAATCATGGCTGGTGCAACACCTAGTTTTTGATTTTTGTTTTTGGACGTGTTAGTGGAATCTCACAATTAAAGAGTGTCTATATGTCACAGCTAATACAATTTGTTAATTACTATAATTATATGATTTTAAGCATTGTATAGTCATTTCAAATTCAAGTTTTAAAAATATCTGCTCTATTCTTTTAATCACATAGTGATCATGCAGCATAAAGTACGAACACAATAAATGTTTATCTTATTTAAAAAACAGAATTTATAATTATTCTAATCACTTGAGATTTAAGAGCTTTGCTCAAGGGCCTAACAGCAGCAAACTGGCAGTGGTGAGGCATTAACTAGTGACCTTCTGATTACCAGTTCTTTACCTTAACCACTAGGTTAGTGCATATAGTATAATAAACCCAGCAAAACCATTCAACAGTCTCTCTCTCTCTCTCTCTCTCTCTCTCTCTCTCTCTCTCTCTTTCTCTCAAGGGCTTTCTCTGAATGGACAGAAGATGGACACCTGTTTTCACTTACAGGACAGACCAGAATCCACTTACTTAAGCCAATAAATTCAGTAATATCGTGGAGGTTCAATTAAGATATTTTACAATCACAATGGAAAAGTGTTGTTAGGTCTTATGTTTGCTCAATTATCATGAACAGACTGAATACCAAACTGAGTTGCATGTTAATACAACACAGCTCTATTATGTTGCATAGTATTAATAGTCAATAGCAGTTATTACAACAAAAGCTCTTATGTTTTATAGTATTAATATTAATATTATTTAGAGTCAATAGCAGTTATTACAACAAAAGCTCTTATGTTTTATAGTATTAATATTAATATTATTTGGAGTCAATAGCAGTTATTACAACAAAAGCTCTATTATGTTGCATAGTATTAATATTATTGGGAGTCAATAGCAGTTTTATATACCATGATTAGAACATTTCTTGATGAGTTATTTAGACTATTTTTATTAAGAATTTTCTCTTAATGCCACTTTTATGATCATAGTTATAGTTTAACAGTGCATGTTCAACTTGTACTTTCTACTTTACTCTGTTATTTATCTTTTCTAAGTGCTTGATATTCTGAGAGATTTATTTGAGAATTATTTTGAGTTTTAAAGTGAAACATAGCCACAGACAAATTAATATCTTCAATTATTCTGGCATCATATTTTGGACTATGGAAAGATGCAAATTCGACAAAGCAAGGCCTCCCCAGCTGGACCTTTGTGCTGGACCTTCTTACTGGGTAAGCAGTATACTTCCTTTGTTTTGAGTGCCAATGTTTTACCCATATTTAATATTAAGTGATTGGACGCACTCTATAAAACATTCCTAATAGGAATTAAGTTGATTATTTTCTAGACAATACTCATTGCAACTCATGTACAGTATCAAACATGGTTTGTATAATAAAATATGTTTAGTTTCATTCTTTTGTTTCAGATTTTAGATTTTTTTTGTTTTATGTTTACATTGCGATTTTTTTAAACCAAAAGTCGCATCATGGTATTTATATAGTAATGGTCTTCTGGATTTTTAACAATAACCCTTATTAAAGTTCTCAACTATAGTTAGTCTAATTCTTTGGGTTAATGAAAAACAAACAAATTAGCACAAAAAAGTGTTAAAAATATGTGGCATTAAATGCAGTGCAGTAATAATACACTGCAGGTGTCTAGCTGTCCATGTTTATGAAGGGTATAGCATAACCCACAAGGCAATCCATCATTACCACTCCCAGTGATATAGATCTACAGTATACTCAGTATCGTGTGTGCCACAGGAAAATATATCAGCCCAGTCCAAAACTACGAGTCATATGAGACAGTCTCAAGGCTACACAGCTGTATCGCCTTAATAAGTTTCCAAGTTCGTGGTTTTATCTTGTATAGTCGCACATTTGTCACTCATTCCATGAACAAAAGAGTCAGATTACTTGTTTTCCTTATACACCATTCAGTAGTAAATACTCAAGGCGAAGGTGTATTACTAAAAATAAGTGACATAAATGAGGAAGTGAAACTGAAGTGCACAGTAATAAAAGTAGAGGCTGATTTTTTGTCTAAAGGATTGAAGAAAACATGCCAACTTTTTTGCAGACAGTAACCAGGACAACATTCAAAGTTCTTTCAAGTGTTTTTAGCACCAGTCACAGCTAACAGGCAATTAAATATTTATATAGTTCTCTTCAGAGGCAAACAAAGCTGGCATTAGGGTCAAAAAGGTCTGTTGTAAACTGTTTTGGAAAAAAAAAGCACACTAATACATCTAAGAGCTTGCCCCTCGGCCAAAGTAGCACCTCTATTAAAGATCAGGACTGAAAAGAGACCCTTATGGTGTGTAAATAAAGACCAGACACAGTATTATAGCAAAAAAGGAATCCCCAACTCATTACAGGTGAGCTACAATGGTAAATTCCATTACTATTGAGAGTTCAAGGGATTAACAGTCCGAGTCAGACCAGTCCAGGAGAAAGGGCAGACTTAGTGGAGGGGTAAGCCTGGGGGAAAGGAACTGAGCATGCACAATGCTCATTTTCTGCTGAATCCTGGCCTAATGCATGTTGTGTGTTGAGTTAAAGCCCAGATGTCATGCTCTACAGTCAAAGAGCATCTTTTGAGACATGTCTGATTTGACTATTTACAGAGCATGGCCTTGTGGTGAACATCATGGGAGATCAGAGCTGGAGGATGTACAGATGAGGTACACGTGTTTCAAATAATTAAAAGTAAGAAAAAATATATTTTGACCATGTTACATCTCAACTGGTGTAGTTTTTAAACAATTTAAAAAGAAATAAGTAAATAACGAAAATTTGAAAATGTATACGTGTACAACAAAAAAAAACTGCATCTGAAAAGTATATTGTCCAGAAGAATATCATAGACACCCCTCAAAAAAGCTTAAACTTCAGAAAGTCATTGCTTAAAAGGCTGGTGCCTCAAATGAAAAATTATACGAAAGTGGAAAAGTGTGGTAGGAAAAGATGCATGAGGGAAAATGATGACCCCAGAATTGAAGAGACTGTAAAGTTAATCCTGAAGCTTGGGAGAGCTTCACAAGGAGTAAACTGAGAGTGTTATTATTGTAATAGAAGAGCTGCCACGTCATGTCAGACATCTCCAGGAAAGGGGCTACGACTGTTTCATTCCTAAAATCAAGCCACTGATAAAACAGAAACATGATTAAAAGCATCCTACTCTGGGATTAAAAGAAATGGACTGGTCAGTGGTCCAAAGTCATCTTTTTACTTTGTAACTGTACTTAAGTATTTTAAGGTATCTGTAAAAGAAAAATCTGTACTTTTTACTTCATTTCATGATGTTCAGCTTGGACCGGGAAGCCGTGAGATTATTGTTTTCATTAGTAAGCGGAACAAACAGTTGAATAAGATTAATATATTGTGGAACAAAAAAGTGGATTACACTGATAAAGATTTGGTCTGGAAGGTCAGGTGAGCAGGTGATTTTTATTATATAAACACTGATTATACATTTTAAATGGGTTTGATTGAGCTAAATCTTTTCAGTGTAGATTACATTACGGTGTAGACAACATACGATGCCGTTTAAAAGATCAACCCTTTGTGTGATGTTGCATCTCATGTTTCCATCAGCCGACAAGCTTTGTGTTGATTTTCACCAGTACGACTTGCCAAACACCTGCCAAAAACCTCTCAAATGGTCTGCTGACTATAACATTACTCACAGACCTTAACCTTTGAAGTTCTTTGAAGTTCTTTACATTTTCAGCATTTAGCAGACGCCTTTATCATAAGTGACTTACATTAGTTACAGAATACAGTCTGAGCAATTGAGAGTTAAGGGCCTTGCTCAAGGGCCCAACAGCGACAACCTAGCAGTGGTGAGGTTTCAATCTGCATCTTTTGGATTACTAGTCCTGGACCCTAACCACTAGTTTATAGGCCTGTGCTATGCCCAACCATTGCAGTAGTTTGTAGTAAAAGATCTCAAACCCAATATTAAATTCTTTCGTGACATATTTTAGCTTGTTTGAAAACTGTGGTCAGAGCGCCATTGCACAGCACCCCTAGTACTGGGACGGTTAAGGGCTTTGCTCAAGGGCGCAATAAGGGCTGCATGGCAAAGCATAGATTTGAACTTTCAACCTTTCAATTGATCGCCCAAAGCTATACCCTCTAGGCTACTCATAAATTTAAAACAAATATCCAAAATAAACTACATGCTACAGTTCAGTAATTCACGACTAAACTGGAAAACCTAAACTAAAATATTCAACCTTATCTGACACGAGAGCCGTTGTAAGAACAAATGGGCCTTGATCTGCCAGCATTTGTCGTGAAGACATGAAACAACCACTGCAAAGTTCTGGATTGTATCCAGTAATGTCCAGAGTGAGATTCTCCACCTGCATTTATATAGCAGGAATGGCAAGCGTTGCTGGGTGGTCCTAACACCTGACTCTGCTGGATAACAAGAGCTCAAGCAGCTGTTCTTTGAAAGAAATGCTTTATATTTACCAGAAAATAACATGTTTTTACACTAGCCAAGATCTACAGAAGGTTTGTTGTAGTTCGATTTTCATCGGCGTCATCTTTGGGCAACGTCTTGAGAGATCTAGGCATGAATAATGGAAGATGAAAAGTTATGGCTCTGGGACTGTATAAACAAACAAATATGCAACCAGTCATATTAATGAACCGGTGCACAGTCTTGTGTTTTATCACATCTATGTCACAAATGCTTTGGAATGCTTTTATTCTGCAGATGTGCAAAGCGATTGTGATGATTCGGCACAGCTGTTGTTCATTTGGTCTTGGCTTTATTGCCTATGCAGGATTTAACTTTGGTGGAAGATATGTCTAAACAATAGCATAAATTATCATTTACATTGTGTTTGGCTTTTGCAGTCATAAACAATGAGGAAGGATTTGGCTGAGAATCTGCTTGAGAAAACTTTGGGAGAACCGGTCAGGCTTCATTAGACAGCCAAAAAGAGTTTTCATGGTTTATACTTTGGAAGTTCCAGATAATATATTTTTGGAGTTGAAATAGGGAAAAACTCTGAGAACTTGTGCATTTTGTGAGACAGGCCAAGTTAAAAGAAGTTGCCGAAGCATATAGAGATCATGGGTAGATTGTGAGTGCAAACTATTATAAATTTTAGTATTAGCCAAGCAATTAATACATTAAAATTAATGTAGTGGCCGGGTGGTGTGTACTAGCATAAAGACATTGGTATTCATTAAACATTAGCATAGTGAGAGATGGTTTGTTGCTGACAGAACTATAGAATTCAAAAGAAAAAAAGTAGTGGAATAATAAATTCATCTTAACACACATGAAGTGTGTTTTATGACTGTAGTGTAGTGTTTCCAGATTCGGTTGTTTTCCACGATTGGACATTGTTGAGATTAGCATTTGGGGCACACTTTGGCGGGTGAAATGCTAAAAATTACCTGCTTGCCCCCATTTTGAAAGGTTTTGGTTTTGGTTTTGCCAGGAATCCAATCTTGCAACCTGGCAACCCTACTGTGGTGTTCATTCTTGTTCCAAAGTTCAAGCTGCTATTTAAATATAGCCACCTGGGATTAATTATGAGGTTGGAAGCCAATTGGGACCTTTAATTCTATTGCTGCTAATGGCTAGCCAGACAACATGATTGGCCGTCACTTGAGGTGGGGGGTTGGATTGGCTGCATATTCCTGTCTTTGGTCCGGTGTACCTGCCACCGGTGGAACTGAACCCGATCATTCTAAAGCAGTTAATAAAAATGAAAGGAAGTAAAATTGCATTATTAAAAAAACTACTTATTTTATTTCAACAGGGCATGTGATATCATCTTAAGGGTATGATCAAGGGTTGGTTCAACTGATACAATTGGGGAACATTTGACAATGCTGACCAAATTACATATTCATTTTCTTCATACATTTTTACCATCAAGTAAAATGTGGTATGTTGCAAAGATAAAAGGCAAAAGATATATGATACGTTACGAATGCATAATCAAAATCATCTCATCTCATGGTGAGGCGTGGACAAACGGGCCACCTGTAGCTTGGATCGTACCCCAGGGGTTTAAACTTCACTGAAGTCCACACCCTACCCTGACCTGAAAATGAGATGTACTGTCAACACCTTCTGAGTTGGAAAGGTTCCATTCCTTTATCCTGCAAGAACAAATAATAAGTTATTCCCGACAATCCTTCCTCCCTTTCTCTAGCTTCTGATATGCTCCAGACGTTAGTGTATGATGTTAGCATGGTTGTTCTATCTACATGCTGAAGATTTATAGAAAATAATATATCAGAAGATAATTCAGACATGTTTGCTCTGCTTTTTATCAAGTATTATAGATACTGGGGTCTTCACGATGTTAATTTATTTTAAATCTACTGTAAGTCTACTATTTCATTTAAACAGATAACTTATAAACAAATAGTTCATTTTAGGACTTTTAATTCTGTTGTATTTACAAAAATACAAAATTATTACCAGACAAACCTGAAGCAACAGGATATTTAGCTTTTTCCATTTGGAAGTTATTTTAAAGACATCCTTCATCTTGTTATACTAATTCCTTCTGCATTTATATGCATGTGTTTGCCTTCAATCCCCTTTCATCCCATGTTACTAATTTTAAATGTCATGTTACAGTTCATCTGCCAACTACACCACTCAGAAACATGTATGATCACCTTCTTCTACTTCTGCTCTACATGGCTTTTGAAGACTGATCAAGCAATTGGTGTTTTATGCAAATTGCTGATCCGTTAGTGCAAGACAGACTGGTTTAAGAATGTCCAACATTTTCTGTCTAGAATTTAAAAGAAAATAATACAAATAAAATAATCCAGAAAAACGACAGTATTTTTTCCCTAAACTTAAATGACCACTGTGAACATCTGTAGTTAGCAAAAACTGACGTTCTGCTGGCAACAGCAGCAAAAGACCACTTCAGACTAAAGCTGGCACAGCCCTGATGAAAATGTTTTAATAAATAAATATACGAATGAATGAGTTAGTTACTCACTTAAAACGTTAAATGGCCGTTCCTCTGCCAGCTGTACTCCTTACAAAGAGCCATACAGTGCACACATTGTGCCCTATGTGTACCAGAAGTACTCCTGCCAGAACCCGCATTTAAAAGCTCTATATGACCTTCCATTCCATTTTGAGTGCCAGGTAGCACCACTGAGACTCGAATGTTTCATGGTGGTGGCATACAGAACTGTACATTTCGTACATGGAGACAACTTTAAAATATCCAGATATTAGGTATTAAGTAGATAGGTGGTTCACCATATTTGTATTTGAGGATGTTTAAGAACTTTGAGGTGGTACAAATGTTTCTATATTTTGTATTAGTAAACTTGACCGATTACTATTTGATACCTTCGCTGGACTGGCGCCCCATCCAGGGGGTTTCCTTGTGCCCAGCACCTGTTGAAGAGCTGGAATAGGCTCCAGTACCCATCCTTGACCCTAGGATAAGGGGTTAAAGACAATGAAATGAACTGAACAAACATAACATAATTTGGAGTAATGCACATTGTGCCAACATAAAGGTATATGATACGGATTTCCATCCATACTAAAATTATATTTAAATATTTTTCACATACATTCCATTATTATTTAAAAAAAGAATTATTCACTGATTTTGTTTTCAGTATTGGAAGACTAACCTATTCTTTTTATATTCTAAGAGCTCAAACCTTTTATTTAAGTGCTTGAAGTCAGAACTGTCAAAACATTGAAGTTCTTGCATCTGTAAAAGAGACATTTATAGACCACCACACTGCTGTTCTTGATCATCTGGTCGAAATGGTGGGAATGTTTTTCATTTGTCTCTGTGGATCAGATATCTCTGGGTCTGCTTTCAGGAACACACAGTGTCCTTATAAGGCTGAAACCTGCAGATCAGAACCCAGGAAACATTTAATCATTTTTACTGTTTTAATAGTTTGTTGCTAATAGGATTAAATACATCTCACTTGTAAAACAGTTGAATCTCCTTTCCCACTACAGCAAATCTGTGTAATAACTAATATACACTGGAATGACAAATGTATTGAAACAAGCCTTGTAGTTGTTGAATTCTTGTGTTTCAGAAAAGTACGAGTAAAAGACGTAAAGACTCCAACAACGTAAGAGTGGGATTTCTCATATAATAAATAGGATGCTATTAAGCAACATAAGATACAACCAGGTAAGTGACTGGATCGAATAATCCGGCAACGTGACTTCAAGGAGCTAATTAATAAGACAAAGAGAACCTTTCACATGAAGTGAATTGATGCTCATGAGAAAGTGACTATCAATCAAGAGCTAGAAGTGCTCAAAGCACAGGTGATTGTAAACTATGAGAATTAGACAAATCAACATTTTTCTGCTTCTCTGTGCCCCCAACTGTCAGCCAAACTGGGCCATACAGAATCACAGGATTTCTAACATGGAGCAACCGTTTCGACAACCGCCACAACTTTACACTGATTGTTGATCTACTTAGAAATAATGTGAAAGCAGCACATACTATGATAAATGTAGGCACATTTACCTGTATAAATACAGCTGTGTGCTGGAATATTTACACCAGTGCTGTCAGTCATAATATACAGTTTAAATGACCTTAACAGTTATAGTAGTTCTTGTGCCACCTGAGAGCACTGGGCAGAAGGTGGAAATACTTCCCGAGACAGGACTCAATCCATCACAAAACAAACAAAAAATATGTTCCTGTAGTTGTCCCACAATGCTGCTTTTAATAAGTCAGTGAGTTATTTCATCCAGTGCCAAAATAAGTATTAAAACATTTTAGCTTTATAGTAATTATTAACAACCCTTGCAGTTCTTAACCGGCAAGTTACAATTCCTGATATTTTCTCCAACGACATTTTAGTAAATCTAAAACTAAATTACAAGTGAGAAAAGCCACTCCTCTGTGT
Source organism: Microcambeva barbata (assembly GCA_034509105.1). Lineage (NCBI taxonomy): Eukaryota > Metazoa > Chordata > Actinopteri > Siluriformes > Trichomycteridae > Microcambeva > Microcambeva barbata. The sequence goes on from JAYDZF010000001.1 coordinate 16,037,627, forward strand.
TCTGTTAAATCATAGCAGTAGGGGAATGTCTTTTTTTATTTTAAGTCAAGTCAGAATACATTTCTGAATAAATGACATTGACAGTGTTAACACTGTTTCAACATTGTTATAACTAACTGATGCTGATATAACAGGAGGTTTTTTTTATTGTGAAATTCTGTTTTCACTATAAACATAAATTGAAGTTTAATAAATTGTACGTGATTTTCTATTGTCCAGCTGCTGGCATCACTGTTTTTAAATTATGCTCAATTTGATAATGGAGAAAGCTACTTAATGTAACTGTAACTCTTGACAGTAAAAGTTAGTATACTTTATGCATATCAGCCATATTAGATAGATAGATAGTTAATACTTTATTGTCCGATCAGAGATCTGAAATTTGTCTTGCATAAAAACAGTAGCTCTGTTAGAACATCACAACACACACAAATACAACATTATACAATCCATACAACATATATAATTACTCACATTGTTACACCTTTGATAATTATGGATTAAACTCCTTGTTTAATTTAAGGATTGACTGATGTACAAAAGAATGCTTCAGTCTGACCTTATTAAACCTTGGAACACTATAGCGTCGTCCAGATGGAAGAAGGATGTATTCACTGTTCAAAACATGATTAGTATCAGAAATTATGTTTTTGGCCAGTCGCACTATGTTGTTATTATAAGCGGTCTCATACAGGCACTTTAAAGGCTGACCTCGTTGGTATGCTCAAAAAATCTTTTACTTGCACTTTAAGGTTAATCAGACTAAAAGAGGTCATTTTAATGTGACCATTTAGCCATGTGACTACTTGTGTAAACACATATGCAAAAGCCAGTGCATAAATAGTGGCCTCATTCAGGTCAGGACTAGCTTGATAGTCTTTGTAAATGCCTCTTTCAAGCATTTTAATGTTTTAAGATGTTCAAAACTATATAAAGCTGATTTTACTCTGTATATGTGACAGGTATTTTAACCTGACGTTTTTTAGTTTTGTTTGTTTAGGTCAGTATTTACTGTTTAGAGATGAATAATTATTATTATGAATTCATGAATAAGATGAATAATATTTTGTGGACAATGTTTAAGACACATTGGGTTCCAATAATCAGAAAATTGTGTTTGTGGCCTTTCAAATGACCTCCTTTCTGAACAGTAGCTCAATACAGTCATGATCTAAACACAGACCAATTTAAAGAAATCTGAGAAGTTTTATTTTATTTATTTATTTATTTAATCAAAAATGGGTGCTGTGCCCGGTTATTTCATTAGTCCCAGGCTAAACCATTTATGTCGCCAGTAGCTGAGTTTAAAATGCTTTAATTGTTATACGTCACAGTCTAGCCCCAGTCAATTAGGATGATGAACAGTTTCAGTCTAAATAAAGGTCTATTTTTTTAGGAAACAAATGAAACAGCCTGGCTATTAGGAACATGACAGAATGTTCACCAACTGGCTGACTCTCACTAAAGCAGATCGGAGTGAAGTTTGTACTGGGTTTAAATAGCTGTAAATGATAAATGCTTGGAAAAGGTCAAGTCGTGTAATAAGTTATAAGGACATAGGCATTACATTGAATAGGGTTCATGTAAGAGTAAACTTTTTCTATTTTGTTGGCAAATTAAACATATATGGTGTAAATAACAATAAACACATATATGTTAGTGATGTCTGACAAACGTGTTTTTATTATTATTCAGTTGTTCAAAATGGCAAATGTGCAAATTATAGCCATACAATGTAATTAAATTATGCAAACATGTATTATATGCAGCAGTGTAATAGGAGTCCTTGGGGGCAATTAACCATAATATATATCCATAATATTAATCTTTTGTACACCTATAATCTAAAATATATCTTTTGTACACTCATTACAATCATACTTATACCACTGAAACACACAACCATCAATTAGTGTTATTGTCATAAAATGCTTCACCAAATTTTATTAACTTGTTTCTGCTTCTACTTAATTGTAAAAATATAATTATAATCCAATTGCAAATCCCATCAGCTAGAGCAAGAAAAATGTGTTGCAGTCACCTTAATGTAAACCGAAGCATTGCTTGAGCCTACAAGTTCAAATCAGATCATCTGTCTGTGAGGCAACCATCCGGATGGTAATCAACATGAGATTTGAACTTAAGAGTCTGTGGTGGCAGGACAACGACTGAACAGGGATTCCTCATTACTGCTCAATTACAATCTCCGCAGACAGATCAATTCTTGACTGCACGATCCAGGTCTCCTTATGTATCAACTTCATGTGCTACACCAGTGTCTTAGAGTTGTGTGATTGTTGTGACCCTACCTCTGTTAGGAACTGAGTTCTGGAGCTGTAGAAATTAATTATGATCAAGTAACTTGATACAATGATTGAGAGAAAATTGAGGAAACTGCATGGCAGACAAAATACATTAATGTAATAATAAGAATGATGATGATAATAATAACAATACTAATAAACAGCTAAAACAGGTGAATATACTTAATATAAATGAAAAATATTGAATTAGAGTCAGATGTGAACAATGTAATGGGTTTTTTTGATGGTTTGTCTGGAATGGGTTAAATTCATCAAGCTGAACATTTTTTAATGTTCAGACATGTTCTTGTCTTTTGGCTTGTTTCTTCAATTACTCTTTTGTGTTTTCCCACATTGAATTATACATTTACTCACAGTATAATCCTTTCCAGCTCCAACAGTGAGCTGGATCAGTGGTGATAACAACCATGGAGTGGAAAAATAGAGAGAGAGAGAGAGAGAGAGAGAGTAAAGCCTGCCATTTCTCTAGCCTTGGCAGAGCAGATCTTTAAGTGTCTGGCCTGCTTTAGATAAATGAGCAAATGTAACTTAAATAAAAAAATAAAAAAAAACAACCACTGGATAAAATCAACGGATTCAAATCCAGGAAGGCCAGAATATTATTTATTTTTACTCATACAGCACCTCATGAATACTATTGAAATGTTTGCTTTGTGCAACTCAGTCCACCTTTTAAAATGTTCAAAACCCCCTCATTTAAGGCTGAGAGTGTTTCACACCAGAGCCTGTTTAAAACATTGCTAAAATATGGCAAGTTTTGCATCCTGCGCTACCCCATTCACTAAAGTCTGGTGAGAAGCTGTTATCAGATTAATCGCTTAAATTAGTGTCAACCAGAAAATTTAATTCCAAGTTATTTAAAAGTTTACGATTACTTAAAAGGATTTTAATTGCTATTTTCAGGAATTAAGCTGTGATTACTAATAAAAAGTGTTTGAATTTTAAAATCTGTCCAGTTGGAGTTTTTTACTTTATTAAAAATTTTTTTTGAAATGTGTTGCAAGTCTGGGTTTTTCATCTCAGCTGTGCTGTCAGCCAGTCAGTCGACTGCACAAACAAGATTGGCTGATGTCCATGGTAACCTAGCCTAGCCATTAGGAAGTGCAGTCACTTGTCACTCTTACTCTCAGGTAGAACTAATGTAGAGGGCTTCATCAGGAAGGATGCCTGATGTAAAAACTGTGCCTGGTATGTGGACTACATCTGTTGATGTGACCCTCAAATGCAGAATAAGGAAAATAAATATTATTAAAATTATATCACTAAGCCTGGGTGGATTACGGAGTCCTTGTACTGTATTCTGGTTGCCAAACCTGAGATGAAAAAATAACTCCAACTCACTATTCACTATTGTTGGGTTAATAGGAATGGTGAATGAGGTCAAATATACCATGATGGATTTGAATATTGCCTGGGTGTGTTGAATGCATTTAATAAAATTAGCTTGTTGTTTTTTATTTTAATTTTCTATGTGTTTATATTTTGGTTGGAATTAGTGAGGTTAGGAGGATTAATAAGTTGTGTCTGTTAGAGTCTTTAGTCTTAATTTAGCAGCATATTTTTTCTAGCTTTTTGGACCCCACAGAAAAGCTTTAGGGGGCAAAAGATTTTCAGATGATGTGAAAGCAGTGGTGCAGCTGTTGCTATGCGCTCAACCAAAACTTTTTTGGATGGCATTAACAAAGAAGGCATCTGTATAAAAAAGGGGATTTAATTTGTTCTTGAAATTCCTAATAAATAGAGTTTTAAAAAGTGCAGAAACTTTTTGAAGAACTATTGTATAATAATATAATAGAATGCCTTTATTTGTCATTGCACATAATACAGGCCAATGAAATTCTTTCTTTGGTGAGCCATTGTATGGCGCCCCTGGAACAGACAGTGTTAAGGGTCTTGCCCAAGGACCCAATAGTGGCTCCATTGAAGAGCTGGATTTGAACCATTAATCACTGGTTGATTGCCTAAGGGTTTACTCACTAGGCTACCACCGTCCCACATAAATTGTTCTTAATATTCTGCCAGACAGAAGGGTTTGGAAAAGGTAATGTCCGGGGTGATGAGGGTCTGCTGTAATTTTGCCTGCATGTTTCATCACTCGGCTGTTGTAAATGTTCTCAAGTGTTGGCAGACTGCATCCAAAAACCTCTCTGCTTTCCTGATAATACGTCAGAGTTTGGCTTGCTCCTGAAAGGTGGAGGAACCAAACCAGATGATAATAGATGATCTGAGGATGGACTATGTTGGACAGGTTGAATAATAATAATAATAATAATAACATTAATAATAATAATAATAATGCTTTGGAAGAGTTAAAGAGAAGTTAAAAGATATGTAAAGCAAAGTTGCAGAACTCAAGCATTGCATGAAAGGCTTAGTCATGTTATTTTCTACCACAATTTTCTACAGCTGCATGGTTCAAAAATACAAGTATGGAGGTGAGAAAGCAACCATGCTACAGAAAGTCACCAGCTTTTAACATATATTTTATTATCATTTAACTGAACTCGCCCCCAATTCAGCTGATCAAAGGTGGCCTGGCAAATGGTCAAAATATACAGTTGTTTCTTTCGCTGTTTGTGTGTTAGTGTGTGTTTGTATGTCTGACTGGTAAAAGGCCTTGCGATGGTGCCCCAGGGGTGACTAGTTAATTACTATAGTCATGAAGGGCAAATGGAATGTTTACTTTACCCTGGGGTCACCACAGTGATGACCACACTTTCCAAAGCCCAACAGGATTTGCACTGGGCCCACTTTGTTTTGGTTGTTGGCTTTTAAAAGCTAATTACCCTCTCACTGAGGCATGTTTACACACAACATTTGCCGTGACTTCAGAAAGTATTGGTTACATTGGACAAAATTGAACCAGAGAACAAAATTGGCCTTACTTAGGATTGTATGAATTGAAAATTATATAAAAGAATAGAATGCCTTCATTTGTCATTACACATATACAGATGCACAGAGCAAATTCAACAAAATAATTTCTTTGCATTTCGAAGCTTGTTTGGAAGCTTGGGGTCAGAGTGCATGGTCAGCCATTGTATGGCACCCCTGGAGCAGACAGGGTTAAGGGTCTTGCTCAAGGACCCCAGAGTGGCTCCATAGTAGAGCCAGGATTTGATCTGTCTCTTTTTAAAAAGACAACGTTGCATAAAAATCAGTTTACTTTTGTGTTTGGAAAGTTTGTTTAACAATGGATTCTGTCCCTAGGTATATTTCTGGTGATCCAGTTACAGGCCCCAAATAACAAAGCCAAAAGCAACAGTGAAAAAACAAAAATGATGTAAGAAGGGAAACTTGAGCTGAACCAGACTTAAAAGGAAGGTCCCTCTCTACTCGTGTTCATTTATATTGACACTGGTCATGTCTACATTTAGCTACAAACTGTGAGATATTGCAGTATCAAAAAATTTAGATATGTCGTTCAAGAGATGCTCTATTTTATGTTTGCTCTGTTACGGTACCGACCCTGTCCATTGAACCGAAGCTTGGATTCCGGAGTGGTCGGCATAACTGAGCACTTTTCCCTTAGAGCTTTATGCAATCAGCCTTATTAGGGCTGATTGCCTGCACCTGTCGTCTTTGTTAAATCTGCGTGCTAGGACCGTGTTGGCTCTCACACTTCCTCCCTCTTGCTGCCAAGGTCATCAGTAGCCACCAGCGACGACTCCTTGTCCCCTATGCTGGTGGATCGGTGGAACCGCATACATCATTGCCACAGACCTGGATGCTACAGAGATACAGAGAGACTGGAATAGTCACAGAAAGGAATTGAAGTGGACGTCCTTTGTCCACATCCCACACTGGTGACCACTTCATTGTGAACAGTTCCCTGTGGAACCGAATGATGGATTTCACACAGGTCCAGGAACATTTAAGAAAAATGAGAGGCATCCAAGTGTCACTTCATACAATTCAAAACAGTTTACATCAGGGTGGTCTGCTAGATGACCTGCAAGGGTACCTGACCACACCACCAGACACACAACCAGACATTGGCATCATCACCTTCCATGGGCCAGGGATCATTTACGCTGGTTGAGGGACCAGTGGGCCTCAGTGTTGTTCACTAACTTATTTCGATTAATGCTGAGCAGAAATGATGGCCACCAACAATGATGGAGAAGTCAAGGAGAGTGCTATGCATCAGCCACTGTTGTCATCCGACAAGCTTTTGGTGGTTGTGGTGATGGTGTTGCAGTGTGTGCTGGTGTGTCTAGTCAGTACAGAACTGCCCTAGGCTTTGTGGATGGTGTAGTGACTAGCCTATACAACATGATCAACATCATTAGTACCTCAACTGGAGTAGTCTGCACTTTCTTCAGACCTGAATCCCATCAAAAACTATGAGATCAGCTGTGGTGCTGTGTAGAGGCTCATAACTGTATCCAAGAACATCAATGACCTGAAGGCTTCCCTTTAAGAAAAGTGGGAAGGCATGCCTCAGCAGACAATAATTGGAATTGTTAACAGCATGAGACGTCATTGTCAGGCTGTAATTAAGTTATTAAGAAATTGTCATTTTTGTTGGGGTATGCCCACTTTTGTTTGAATATATATGGGGTCTTTAAAGACATAAAGAAAAGCTTGGTTTAAAAAAACTCCAGTGGCCTGCAAAGTAGCATCACTCTTAGAGATGAACTGCAACATCAAAAGATCCTTTCTAGGCTTAGTCTTTTAGTGAATGAAATTCTTTACAGGCCTACATGTTTGTCTATGTACAGTTATCTACAGAACTAAAAGCCATTTGTATTTCGTTGAAAAAAAGATATCTTGAGCATTATGTGTGTGTAGATACACATAAAGAGGTGGGTAAAATTAGGTGACCTCATTTGACTAGCTTCGACTTATCCCTGTGGAATGATAAATGCTTCTGGAACGCTCCCTGCATACGGGCAGACACCAGGCCGCCACGCATTCTCATGCTGGTCTGGAGATGGTGATCAGCTCAGTACAGGTCAAGGCCTCAAGCTTACTCACACTCTGAGCATGGCTATCAGATGTCCACATCCTGATAAGCATGGTTTTGAGGTTAGTGCTAGTTCACAGTTCAAACATTGCACTTTTGGATTGGATAGAGGAAGTCCACATGTGTGATACAAAGTATAAAAGACTATAAAAGTACTACTAGACATCCAGCAGCTTGCCTGTAGAGCCAGAAGATTTGTGGATGATCCAGTAAACATAGTTCTGCACTTCATTCTCTAGCATCTGGACTCCAGCCTAAGCCAGAACCTTTTTTGTCGACTCCCGCTCCACCTTTATAATACAATCATCTAAGCTGTAGTGAATGGAGAGCTCTCTCAGTTATATGTGCCTGACTCCACCTGTTTAACAGGAAGCTGCACGTGAAGCTGAGAAAACACATTTTTGACCCATGGAACATCATTACTGGTTTCACAGAAAGCTTTTCCAACTACTTTCCTTCTTAAACAAAACAAGTGTTCCTCCAATCACCAGTCAGTCAAGCTCTTGAAGTTTGCAGACTATACCACTTTTACTGGGCTCATCTTTGCTGGGGAAGAGTCTGCTTAGAGGTAAAAGACTGATCATTTGGTGTCGTGGTGTGTAACAAAATTACCTAAACAATCTAAAGACAATTGAAATGGTTGTGGATTAACAGTCCCACTTGTCACAATTGCCATGTGTGGCTCCCTAGCTGGCACTGTGGAACCAAAAGTGGGAACAGAACATCAGCCTCATCACTTTAACAGCACAGCAGAGGACATAATTCATGTAAATGCATTGACAGTACAGTAAACTCAGATTTTTGCTGGGGTTAGACCCCAAGAGCAGCCACAAATAAATATCCCAAATATGTCGCCAAAACACAACATTCTTAAAAAGAATGTAAAGCGGTGCTTAAATACTGTAGTTACAGGACTGAACTATTATTGTTGTTATGATCCTTATTATGCATACTGGGTCTCTACAGATGTGCATACTTGGTGCTCTCCCTTTGCCTTTCTGTCCTGTAGAAAGAGTGAATGTGAACAGTTTTGGTTGGCAGCATTTGTGGAGCAACAGCTGGCTTAACAACCAATCAGCGTGGCTGATCTAAAGGCAGTGGTGGGAGTTAAGGCTTAGAAACTGTAGACATTCATTTACTCTGGAGCTCACTTCAAAATGCTGGAAGTGTGTCGCCTCCTGTAATTTATCTCAGTGTGATGGAAGCACTTTTGTAAAAGCTCTGTGTTAATAAAGCAGTTTTGTTAAAGCTAAAAGGCAGGACTTCTTTAAATAACATCAGTCGACAGGTTGGTTTGCTTTTCAGCTAAAGCACTTTAGAGATCGTCATTACAGTTATTACACCACTTAGCACAGACCGGCTCAAGACATACAAAAGTGGAACACTAACAGTGGTGTTACTATTCTTAGGATCTGATTTTAAAAGAATCTGTATCACTTCGAACTCGGCGAACAGCATGCCCAATAAACATACAGTTAGGTCCATATATATTTGGACAGAGACAACATTTTTCTAATTTTGGTTCTATACATTACCACAATGAATTT
>JAYDZF010000001.1:16105961-16122339 GCA_034509105.1 Microcambeva barbata
GCTAAAATCCAAACACTGCCTTTGTGTCAAATGTAAAGAGCAACTGTAATGTCTTTATAGCGGCCATTCTATAAATTACCCCAAACATTATAGGTGATTATTGCTGGGAAGTACACAGCAACTCAAAATGGCATTGCCCATGAGCCCAAGGGAGAGGCGTGGGTGGCAATATTAGCATTAAATGAGCCATGATTTATGTTGGTGCTCATTGTCAGGTTTAAACGAGAGTACCATAGACAGACTGAATAGCAGCAGGACACTGTTCAAGCAGGATGAGACAAGCCCAGTCCTTCTCTTTATCTACTGAATGTTACGACCAGTACTCATAAACGGATTCCCCTAAACAGAGGTCACCAGCTAGAGGGCTAAACACAATTCAGAAAGCATCTTTGGCTTGCACATAGTGATAAATCAGAGTTTAAAACTCTCATGGAAGGTCAGTAACAGCTAAAGCTATTGAAGAATGAAGACTGGTACTTCTTTTACTGGCATACCTGGGTATAACATCATGTATGAAATACAGTACAGTACAAATTTCAATAATCAAGTGCAGATCAGTTGAGGATAGTGAGAATAAATATTATAAAATATTGTAAATAGACAACTAAGTCACCTGGTTGATCTTGCTTAATTATCAGTTATATCCTTATGCTGATGTTTTGTGTAATGTGGTGTGTTGTAAGCAGATTGTACAGTTCAGGGTAAAAGTTTTAAAAAGCAGGTTAAATTAAACAACCGCTGTTTCTCAAAACTTAAAAAATGAATAATTGTATAGGCCATTCACAGAAGTAGTAAAGCCACCATTAAAACATCCAGGCCACCTAGGCCACATACATATATTTGTACACATAGTGTAATGTAACATTATTTAAAGTAATTTATACTTGGTTTTGCAGGTCCAGTTGTATTTTTCCTGTTTGCCTGAAGATAAGGTTCCCTATGTTAACAGCCCAGGAGAGAAATATCGCATTAAACAACTCCTGTATCAACTGCCTCCCCATGATAATGAGGTAAGATCTGTAAAACTGTGCTAATAATGCTAAAATTGCAAAAACAAAATATTTTACAGTTTACCTTTATCTAGCTCTAGTAATTCAGCAGGCATGCTGGGATAGAGCACTTGGGTGCTGTGCACCAGAAGCCCCTATTGCACTTTGAGGTTAAGTCTAGCTCTAAGCTTGAGTAGCTATTATCAAAGGAAGGATGTTAGAACCCAGGCTCTGTGAACATGCCTTCCACATAATCAAGCCAGGAAATAGCTACAGCTCCTACTCACTATTCAGGTTCAAAGCCCTAACCCACAGGACCACTGCCACCTCCAGTGGGACTAAATGCCATTAAATAGAAAGCTTCTGTTGTTTAAGCCATTGTTAAATGAAAAAGTGCTTACGCATCACATTTCAAACCCCAATCAAGTACCTTCTTAGTGAAGACTGTGTGGGTGATGGTTAACCTCTTGGGTTTTAATACCTTGTCTCGTTCACTTAATTCGCCTTGCCATCACAGAGGACATCTTTGTTTCCTTGTGTTTCTGTGGGTGTCGGTACAATGAGACATTTGAGCTGATGATTTTATGATGTTGCTGGGGGACTCGACACAACATGTGGCACAGAGATTCCTCGCATTGCTGCGGTTTACAAGCAGAAGACGAAGCATCTAAGGGCATTGCTTAGAGGCACATTCTGTTTACCACAATTGTTAATTTAAGGTACTATGGTATCACTTTTTTGTTTAAAGTTGAGCTCTTTGCTACATCTCCATTTTTTGCAGATGTCTGGTTGATTCTGTTCTAAATACAAGCCTTGTTTGCCTAAACTTTTCTTCCCCTTTCATTAAATACTGTTAAACAAAGTCCCTTGGAAAGTTCACATCCACTTTAACAACAGTCTCCATAATTTTAACAAGCAGGTCACAAACCCATTTGAATGCACTAATTGAAAAGGTGTTGGGCTAAGCATTTTTTCCAAAGCTTGTAAATAAATTCTTTTATTTTTCCTTAGGTACGATATTGCCAGTCCCTTGGTGAGGAGGAAAAGAAGGAGCTACACATGTTCAGTGTGCAGAGAAAAAAGGAGGCTCTTGGAAGGGGAACTTTAAAGTTGCTGCCTCGTAATGTACATCATGCCATCTGTGAACATGTAAGTGCCCAGAAATTAATGAATATGTATATATGTATATGCTACCCCACTACTGCTGCGGTCCAAGGTTTGGATCCACAACTGTGCTACAACAAATTGCTCATCTAAGTAATAAATTCTAGTTTGTTACTAATTTTCACATTTCATTTCAGTGTGGGGAAAACATTAGTGGAGGAGAGATGGTGGTGTTCGCTTCAAGAGCAGGTCCTGGTCTGTGTTGGCACTCGGCATGTTTTGCATGCTCAACGTGTAATGAGCTCCTAGTGGATCTCATTTATTTCTACCATGAGGGAAAGGTGCATTGTGGGAGACATCATGCTGAACTGCTGAAGCCTCGTTGTTCAGCCTGCGATGAGGTAAAGCTCCAAACTTTTTAACGTTTGTATATGTAACTTTCTAAATTTGCAGTTGGTCTGTTATGATTTAGAAGATTTACATGTTCACATTCTTTCTTTAGATTATCTTTGCAGATGAGTGCACCGAGGCGGAGGGTCGGCACTGGCACATGAAGCACTTTTCCTGCTTTGAATGTGAAACCGTTTTGGGTGGTCAGCGTTACATCATGAAAGATGGTCGCCCCTACTGTTGCGGCTGTTTTGAATCACTCTATGCCGAATACTGTGATGCCTGTGGAGAACACATTGGTAAGACAATAGTCTCTTATTTTGTATTGTGTCTTATTTTAATTTGTGCCACACAAGAAATGTAATGTGTCTGGCTTTGATTTGTGGTAACATGGTATTTCTGACCACGTTTAATAAATGTTGCCTAGATGCAAACTTTTATAACATGAAAGATGAAAGATGGCACACATGATGGTCAGGACTTTACGAGAACACAACAGCAATTTTTATACCAGAGATTCTAAACATTGTCACATGTTGGCTGTTGCAGGCATAATTGGCAGTGCCTGCAACAGACACATTTCTACTAGGGTTTGATGACCGGACTTTGTGGGTGGGGTATTCAAAGGCTGTGTAAGGATAGAGTCAGATGGGCCAACTGTAGCCCAGAGGTTGATGTACTGAAGTAGTAATCTTAAGATTCAGTTCAAGCCCCACCACTGCCAGCTGCCTGCTTTTGGGCGTCTGTCCATAAATTGAGAAATTGTTCTGTTGAGGGATCTGCAGGGGTTGTGAGAAGCAAATTCGACTGCAGTTAGGCATTTGAACAACAAACTATTCTATACTATAGGGACAAGAATCACAAATAAAATGGGAAAGGCACAATTCATTTAATTTGGCTTTGAACTATTATTTTTATTTTTGTTGGTAAGTGCTTACATTACTAACATAACCTTTACTGTTTTTATCCAGGTGTTGACCATGCTCAGATGACATACGATGGTCTACATTGGCATGCCACCGATGCCTGCTTCAGTTGTGCCCAATGCAAGAGCTCCCTGCTTGGTTGCCCTTTCCTTCCAAGACAGGGTCGCATCTATTGTTCCAAAGCTTGCAGTTTAGGGGAGGATGTCCATGCCTCGGACTCCTCTGATTCTGCTTTTCAGTCTGCCAGATCTCGTGAGTCCCGTCGCAGTGTAAGAACAGGAAAGAGCAGTCGTTCTGCAGACCAGTGTCGTCAGTCTCTGCTCTTCTCACCTGCCGGGAACTATAAATTCCCTGGTTTCACAGGAAGTGTTGATGACACTTTATCAAACAAGCTGTCCCATTTAAGCTTCGCAGATGACCACTTCTGGAGGAACAGAGAGGAGCAGGAAGTACCAGAGGACCATGAGGAATGGGCTGAGCATGAAGACTATATGACACAGCTTCTTCTTAAGTTTGGAGAGCATGGAATTTTCCAGCAGCCAGAGGACAGCAGGCCTATTGATCCTTGGAGGACTGACTCTGAGGTAAAAAATAAGTCAGAGTCCAAGATGTCAGTAGGAGGTGGCAGTAGCAGCCTGGCTAGTAAAAAGTACAAAGCAGATATGTACTGGACACAATCCCAGGATGGATTGGGAGACTCTGCATATGGTAGTCATCCTGGACCGGCAAGCAGCAGGAAAATCCATGACCTGGATCTTGAACACAGTGCTAACTTTAAGCACGAGGACAAGCAGTGGTATGATGATTCCTTGGAATGCATCAACAATCGACTGCGACAGACTGAAACGAGTGTCAGAGACTCCATGGACTCACTGGCGCTATCCAATATAACAGGTGAGTACTAAAACTGATCTACGCATAAAACTATTTGGAAATAACTGATGACAAATTACCAATAACTAATCGGTTTAATTACAGGTGCATCCGTTGATGGGGACTTTAAGGAAAAGCAATTACCTTACTCTTTACAAAGCTTTAACAATTTGGAAATTGAGGATTGCGAGAAAATAAGCAACATGGGGACACTCAATTCTTCAATGCTGCATAGAAGTGCCAACTCCATCAGAAGCCTTACTTCTGAACTGGAACAAGTAGAAGTGGTAGAGGAGGAGGAACCAATAGAAGTTATTCCTCTACCAGAGGAGCGACCCAAAAATCCTGTTCTTCGGAGAAGCCGGTCGCAATCAAAGCCTTACCAGGTTAAATTCTCAGACGATGTTGTGGACAATGGACACTACAACTGCACTGAGGTACGACAGCCTCCAATGAGCGAACGGACTCGAAGAAGGGTGTACCAATTCGATGACCTAGATCAGCAACATCGTCAGCGACATCATAACCACAGACATAGAAGCCGAAAGTCCCGATCAGACAACGCACTAAACATACTACCCAAAGAGCGAGCACGTAAATGCTTCAGAGAGGATTATATCAAGCGTGCTCCAGTACCTACTTCTCAATATGGACAGCACTCATCTGCCCAGGCAAACGCTGATTACAGCATCCAAAACCAAGCCACGGAACGATTTTTTCATCTTTATGGAGATGACGATGAGTGGTGCTCTACATGTTCATCTTCTTCGTCCGAGTCAGAGGAGGAGGGTTTCTTCCTTGGTCAGCCAATTCCACAGCCCAGGCCGCCGAGGTATCACTACTATGCTGACAAACCTTCCAGTCAAGTATCTCAACCTTTTGGAACTAGGACAAATTCCAAAAAGAAGAGAGGACATAAAGGAAAAAACTGTATCATTTCATAGACTTGAAAGTAAACAGTCATCACAATGATGCTATTCAGTAGTTGAATAGGCTCCTGCATTTTAACTGCCTTAAATTAAAAAGACAGCACTGACCATAGTTCAGAACATTTCTACAGTATTTTCTACTTATCATTGAAAAGACATCTATTTCTAAATGCCAGGCTGTATAATGCGTAAAAACTGCCTCACCTGGTATGTATATCAAATAACTCGTCTCTTGGTCATGAACAGAATGAAAAATATATTTATAAAGTACCATATATAAATAAAAGAATATTTAACAGTGCAAATATAAGTGTATATAATGTAAAAAAAATCTGTTCTGATTTAAACAGATATTTTTATACCCCTAAATAGCTAAATATTTTAACACAGATAAACGTACTACATTTTAAAAATACCAGTAATTATTTGCAGAAGCTTAATTTTTCTAATCAGGGTTTTATGAATAAAAGTGTCAATAATTGTACTACAATACAAAAACTACAATCCTTGTTATCGTAATGTACATGTATACTCTAGTTAAGCAACGGCAAACACATCCTTCATTCTGTATTTAGCAGGGTGTGGTTGGTTTGATTTCTTATAGGCAGATATTGAAATATGATCCTGGCAATAAAATGATGTAGAAGTTATTCTGTGTTTTTAAAGTTTCCTTCACGCAGTTACATCGGGTGAACACCAATGTATTACTTGGTAAACTATGAATATATTAGATATCCCTCCAGTTCAGTTGAACACAACAAACTTCTTGAGAACTACAAACACGGTTTCATGTTTCTGTCTAAACAAGAAATTGGAACACAGTTAAGCCACATCTGCATACTGTCCCAGTAAAGATTTATTTTATTGCTTTGGATTGTGTTTTTCTGATCTAAGCAACAATAAGAGTAAAAAAAACAGGACTGAGAGCCACCAGGTAACCTCAGAAAGTTTGGAATTGGGAAGATTTGCTTTAAAGTACACGTTCACATACATGTTCAAGTCTCAAATAATGGCGCCAAGTTCATTCAAAATTAAAAACTACAGACATTTTGGAGGAAAACTGACAAACAGTATAAATAGCGTGGTACACAATCATTCATTAAAATGAAACCTTGTGTCAGCTATGTTTGCATGATGTCTGCACACCATCTTTTCATCATGCCGGGACAAACGACTGTTCCCACCCATATAACCTTATTATTGTAACCTAAACTAAATTAGAGCCTCCACAGAGCCTCTAGCTACAACATTTACAGCTCTAATCTTGTCCTGGTTCACTAAATTAAAACCATAATATGTTCTGTCTGTTCTGTTACAGTCTTAATGCCTTGTTATGTAATGACAAACATTTCAGGAGGAAAATGTAGATTAGTTCAGGTTAAATAGAATAGCAGGAAACACAACTTATTGTTTTCTGTCATGACATTCAGCATTAAGACTTTCAAATCTGGTAGTGTATTTGTTACAGAACGAAACTATTACATATGTTTAAGCTGAATTCTAAATGTGTATCCACCACTATAAACAAACACTATTATTTTCTCACTGGAAAACATGAAGAGTTTGCTATTATTTGGATATGGAAAATTGTTGCAAGATGGAAATAATGCCGTTAGTGCAAGATAATCATATCATGGACAATTAAATATTTTATTATTATTATAAGAACTGATTCCGGGTGTGTTCTGCACAGCAACATATCATAGGGACTCAGGAATAATCCTCAGCGTCAGTTAGTTCCTAGAGTTTATAGTGTATTATCTGAGCATGTTCTCATTGTACTCTGGTTTCTTTTCACCAATAAATTGTGCAGAAGAAGGACTGACTGCTTAGTGCATCTAAGTGTAAGTTTCTTGCCATGGGCTTAGAGTTTGGAGCAATTATATTTTGTAATTATATTAATGTGCATGATCCTTCATGAATAATTTTAGATTTATTACATTTTGACAGTTCGTTGAATAAACATTACATTTTGACACTTCTTCCTATTAAAACATAGCCTTAATAAAGGTATACATTTTTGGGGCATAAAACAAATTTCCACAGATTTGGTGCTAGGTTTTATGATGTTACTGTAACTGTTTCATGAACACCCTGGTGGCTGTCAGGGCCCAATCAGTTACCTATATCATGTAAAAAGAAGGGCCAGCCACAAGAAATCTGCTACTACATGATGTCTAATTGAATGTGTGCTGTCTGAAGGAATTAAGTAAATGCTATCCATTTATATTCAGATTTTAGATATAATTAATATATTATTTCCCCAGATTTACAGTAGAAGTCTTTCGAAAACAAACTGGTTTTGTCTGGAACTGAGCATGGGCTAATTATGACAAGCCTATATCTAATGCAGATTTTAAATACATTGTATATAAACTTCAAATATCTACCTAATTATCAACTGACCCACATATCTACTTACTTACTAACCTACTTTACAGTTGTTAGAACTTACTACACTTACTTACATTGTTAAACTTCTTACATGCTGAGAAAAATAGTTGAGTTCTGAGTTTTCCCATTATTTGATTCCTTAAAGCCATGTGCACTGACTGATCAGTTATTACTAACTGAATGTTGACACCTTTTTATGTACATAATATCAGTGTACTGCTAAGAAATCAGCTTAAAGTGAATTGCCCAAAAATCTGCCACTGTTACTTAAGCAAACAGGAAACTGGTGTTTGACTAAAGCCTGCTCTTGTGTGGTAAGGTTATGCTTCATTTTAACTCCCAAATGAAGAGAGACCAGAACCCGATCTTCCTAGTGATAATCCATGGCCACACAAGTTGGGCACTACCACACTGGAACAACCATGGCTTCCTGTAGGGTCTAATGTGTAGGGGTAAGGGTAAAGTGTGTTGTCTTTAAAAATAGAGGAGGAGACTTAAGCACAAATTAAAGCACAAAGTAGGGATCTAGAGTAATCAAGGAAGTGGGAATAATTATTTGAGGGCTGGTACACATTAGGGAATATTAAAAGCTGCTTAATCACGGAAACCGAAACAGAGACTGCCCAATAGAGTATAATAGGCCAAAAGGATGTATTTTGTTTAGACTGAGTGAAATGATGAATCAAGAATTGTAATTGTTCCCAGCCATCATTATGAAAAGATTCCATACTGTTACAGTTATACGGCCCTTTCTTCAGCATACATCTTTTATTCATATCATAAAAATCATGTATTTGTGTTTACATGCGAACTGTAAAATAAGTATCGCATAATAAGTCATCTGTTCATTCTAGCAAGCACAAACCTGAGCTGAAAACTATTTCTCCAGTTTTTTCTTACAATACTGTGTAAAAGACTGCCCCATGTTGTTAATCCAAGTAAATCAGTCATTAAATCATAATTAGGTTCAGGTTAGTTTACACAAAGGCTTATGTAAAGTTAACGTGAATGTTTTGAAGTAGCATGCTATACCTTTCATTAAATAAAAATAAAAAAATAGCAGAAAATCTAGAGAATTGTGAGTTTCATGCATATCTGGATTATAAAAACCCACATCACAAGATCGAGTGTATCTTTTAATCCCGCAAAATAAAGTGTTGACATTAAAATACCCTCTAAAGTAGCCCTCAAAATGTAAGCAGTTCTGGCACTTAGATTTTTATGTTGTTAATAATAAACATGTAAATCACACAAGTGGTATCCACTTATGGACAAATATATTTAGACACCCCTTCTAATTCATGTGTTCCAGTGACAACAGCTGCTAGCAGGTGAAATAGATCATGTATATAAAGGAAATTATGTGCTTTCAACTTTGCAGTAACTGTTTATATAATGGTATGTCCTGTCCCAGCTAAGCAAGCTTCATAATGAAATAAAGAAAAGCTCTATAAAGAAACCTCAGATCCCTGACCTCCCACATAACAGTTTTATAACAAAATGGAACATAAATTGGACTTTTGATTCCCACTTGAAAGTATTGTGAAATGCCTTCTCAAATGAGATAAATGGCTACTCGTAACAGAAAGGTCTCAAAATCACTCTTTTCATGAACTTGTTTTTAAAATGGAATGCCAAACAAGCTCATGGGCAGGTGTCCCAATTATTTTGATCATGTGGTGGTCATGTTCTTTAACAATTTCATGTTTCAATATGTTTTACATGTTTACTTTGTCTAGTTTAATATTGTATAAGGAAATCTCAAATATTCTGAATATTTCAAAAACTACACAAACATTGAACAAATTAGGAAAGCACCTATTGCTTTTTCGGCACTGTACATTTATTTTTGTACAGATAAAATAGACTAGATGCTCTATGATAGCAACCAAATGAATTACATAGCATGAAACCCCTTAAGGCTGTTGGTTGCCACATAATGCATGGCACAACAGTCCTCAGTCACATAATGTTAACATGATCAAAGCACATTTAGGAATATTTGAAGCTTGGACCAGGACATTTGCCATCCCTCTTCAGGATCATTCTTTATATTCATCTTCGAGGTTTGTTTTACTGTAACCGAAGTTAGCTCATTCTTTAACAGAAAAAGACAAAATTATTTGCTGTCTTCAAGATATGCAAATTAAGATTCTATAGGGTTTACATTTAAGACTCCTAATGTCAGGACAGACAACAAAAGCATAATATAATACCATTTTCAGAAAAGTTGGAACACTTTCTAAAAATTAAAATCTGTAATCTGTCACTGGAACCTTTCACGCCCAAAGTGCACTTGAGCAAGACACCTAACCTACAACTGCTCCCCGGGCGCCGCATGTGTTCTCACTGCCCCTAGTGTTCATTAGTGTGTATATGTGTGTTTCACTGCACAGATTGGGTTAAAATGTGGACGACAATTTTACTGTATTAAAAGTTTTAAACAATTACATTCTAAAACACTGTAAACAGTTTAATATATAACTCATAAAAATGTCAGTGTCCCACCTGAGCTTTGGGAAAAGGTTTTAAAAAAATCAGATCCACACAGAAACAAGGAAAACATACAAAGAAGTCAGTGTCAGCAGATACTGTTGGTTTCCAAATTTCCAGTGACACAGGTTTGATCAGTGCTTCCAGTTACACAGTGTGTGGAGTTGACATGCCAAATTTCATTCGAGTGTGGGTACTGAAAGTATTAAGCAATACCTTAGTAACAGATAGAGATCTTTTTCAAGATTCAGCTCAATATTCACCAAACTAGGAGCTGGGTGGTCTTGTTATTACTACGGAGTGTAATAGGAAGAGAAGTTAAAAAAAAAGAGCATAAATGCAGTCAAGCACTTCATCTTTTAAACTATTAAATGCAAAACAGAGTATATTGTTAGGCAAGCATGCTCAGATATTGAAACCAGCTTGGTTTAATTTGAATGTTTAAAAATCACTGTGGAAAGTCTTGGAGCATGACCTAATTCCTGTCTAATGCAAATGTGCTAGGAGCGAGTGAGGGAGACAGGTTGACTCTAAAATATTGAGATCTCATGCTTCAGTGTCTGAAAAAAAACAAACAGCAGCACCATTAATTTGTTTTTCTTGGGACCTCTATTGGTGATAAGCAGCCCACAGAGAGAAAGTAAATATCATGCTCCAATGCCAATTTTTATTCTCAGCAATCACACCAGCATAACCTGCCAAGCTCGAAATTCCTTCCCACATACTAACTGCATTTCTCTGTAGTGTGAGAAAGACCAGTAGTGGAACAGAACCTTAACTGAATTTCTGATACCTGCGATTTAGAGATTCTTTTTATGTAAATTAAGTGAATGTAAAAGCTGCTACACTTACAAGGGTGGACAAAATAATAATAAAATATTAATACACATAAAATTGATATAAGAATCTAGTGAGAAGTAGGGCCACCCTGTGGCTCCAGAACAATTGATAATTGACCAAATATTTAAAGAAAGGATTACGATTCTTTTCCTGCACGTTATATATATTTTATCTACATATTGTGTTATTTGAACCATCCATGTTTGCTTTTGTCTGCTTGACATACATCATTAATGGTATACATAACCATTAATGGGTTTCACAAAAAACACATTAAATTGAAAGTATATGTTTTTTTTACTGTCCCAACATATCCCTATGCATCAGTGGGACCTTTAGTAATCGCTGTAAACACTGATACTATAAGCACCTCCACAAGTTGTTATAAGCAGCTCCGGCTGGTTGGCTGTATTAAGTGGCACCAGTTTTCCAAATTGATCCTAAATCCATGTGGCTGCAATCGATGTAGTGTCCTGGCCTTGTTCAATATTCAATTCATGATGAACATTCATTCCCTGATTCAATTCATCCTGATTTCCTGAATCTCTGTATAATATAAGATAGTGAATGATCTAATTTATTTGCAATGTTGAACTTTCAGACTAATTGACAATTCTCCAATGATGCTTGGCACCACAATTAGTCTCTGTTACAAAGACTAAACTTTACTGGATACTCAAGACACTCACTAGCTACTAATGTGCATGTGCTTTACTAACACCCTAGCAGTTTTACTCAGGTATTAGCTTGGACACAAGCAAAGACATTGGCATTCATCCATTTGCATAAACTTGCACACAAACAGTTGCATAGAAAACACTTGGGAATATGGCCACAAGAAAGTATTTTAATGGCAAGTATGGCACATTTCTTACTTTATATCTTGATTTGTTACATAATTAGTAGTTTCAGTAGTGTGGGAGTGTGGCGGGGGACGCTGTTTGATTGAACTAGAGCCAATTCCTCTTCTAATAAGTGTAGCAGTGAGCCAGCACTGTATTTTTACAGCCGTATGGAAGACCATGCGACTCTCCCAATTATCTTCTGTCACTTACCTTAATCAGACAGTAGGAGTTGTGCCCATAACAGCAATGAAAGAATTCCTGGTGTGTTTGGTGATGGCCATGTGTTTTTGAGGAATGGCCAGACAGGCTGTTGATTCTGTCCGCCAGCATTTGATAAGAATAAGTACACTTTTGCTTAATATTCATAAACCTAAAAGTGCTGGATCAGCCGCTCTTATGAAGTACCAGTATACGGATTTAAAATGCTGCAAGCCAGAAAAATGTATAAGACAAGGAGATATATAGCTTCTGAAAACTTGTGTGTACCTGCATATGTATAGACACGGCCAGTCCTCAAAATGGCTAAAAAGGCTCACCCAAGCACACCATGTCTTACTATTGAGTGATTGCTATCTTGAAGCATTCTTCACCCACACAAAAACAGATGCTACTCACAGTGCCACAAGTGGTCTTAAAATGTAAATCAATTTTTATTGGAGTCTGAGATTTATGAACTAATAACCTGTAAGTTTATTACAACTGTCGAAATCTATAGGTTTCTTAAGGTTTGCATTAACAAGTAACTAATCATCCACATTAGGACGTTTACCATTTTAAACAAAAGTATATATGGCTGTGGAGAAAACTTACTAACATTTGGAAAGGCTAAATGATTTGATACGCTCAGTGAAAACAGAACAAGCAATTAGAAAAAAATATTTAACGTAGCATAAAAAGGGAACGTTACAGAGACTATAAATTCTGCATAATCCAAGAACCAAAGAAATATGTATTGATACAACAGTTGATTAAAACAATTATTTAATGATTATGTTTATATTCTTATATTTTTTATATGTTTCAATTCTTATGTTTCAAATGCTGATTCATTTTCATGATTGCAAGTTCATTTTGCAAGTCGTCAATTTATGCTCAAGGCATGATATTGTCATTTGTCTCCAGACTTGCCTCCCTTAATTACTTTTTTAGATTACAAATGTGTTTTTGTATTTATTGTAGACCATTTTGTATTCATTGTATTGTTGTCTTTGCACTGTGTATTGTATTGTCGTTTTTGTTCTATGTTAAACCCTGGTCCTGGAGGAATGTTGTGGAATGAAATGACAATAAAGCCTATCTTGAACTCTCTTCCTGCTTGATTCAAGACTTCAACTGCTGAACAGTCTGTGGTTGTAATTGTATGAATCTTTTAATCAACAATACCTGCACCCACTTCCCACATGCCATGGAGACTGGTTTTCCTTCAGTGGCAAAGCTTTATTTTTTCACACTATACAGTACACATTTCCACTTTTTTAGTTGGGCCCACCTAACTCAATGCCATTTATCTATAGAATTTATGTTTTTGCACAGTGAGTGATGGATTCAGAATGGTATGCATTGCCCTTAAAATTATTAGAAACTATCAGTTATCAGACAACAAAGAAATTATAGCGGTCACTATTTGTGCTATGTTTTTTTTTTTTTTTTTTTTGTTATTGTTGTTTTGTAAGGCTTTCTCTGGATCTAAAATATGGGTGTTTGAGAGCAGTGGTAGCTCAATGATTAAGATACTGGACTAGTAATCAGAAGGCAGCCAACCCTGAACCCTTAGTCACTGTCATGACATTTGGTCACAATTGTAAGATTTTTTAAATAAAATCTCAAGTTAGGAAAATTGAATTCTAAGAACAATGATTAGTTTTAGCTTAGTATTTTACAATATACAAAAGCTGTGATGAAGCAAAATAAGACTGAAAAAATACACACTTTCACAAATATGTTCTTGACATTTTCACAGCACTTAACACCCATGTTTTTGTTTAGTAGTTTAATGACTCCATATGTTTTTTTATACTTAATTAAACTAATTTAACGATAAACTAACTTTTCTATTTTGATAGATGACAGATAGGCTTTCGTCTTGCTAGTTCCTGATGTCTAAGAGCTGCTGCTAATTTGTAGTACAATGTAGGATAAATGTTATCAGGACTCTATTACATCCACTTTTGTTGTAATCCAGGTTAAGCAGGGGGCATTAAGAAACAGGATCCTAGCATTGCTTCTTTACTTTTTATGTAACTGTTTATTTTAGAAGTTTGCCCTAGGCTTCTTCATGTCTGCTGTTGGAGCCTGCCAGGCCAGAGGTCAGTCACACTGCAGGGTGACCTCTTGCCATTTATGCTACATAGTAATGATGTGGTCACAGAGTGAGTTTGGATGGGACACAGATGTAGTAAATGACAGAGTAAAGGCCCATGACTCACTCTAAACCCAAACATTTTAATGTCGGTCCAATGGAAATTAAGCAACTCCTTTTAACAAATACTGTCAATAATTAACCAGCCAAGAAAATATATTTGCTACATTAGCCACCCAGTGTAATGGAAAAGCCATCTAAATAACATTCAACCAGGATGTCATTGTTTCCTTTTCAGGTAATTTGCATTCACTCATATCTGCCACAACAGCTGTAAACCAAAATGCTTGCTTAATGATCTCATTGTCGTTGTCTGCTGATGCCTTTGATTTGGTGGGCTGATTAGCAGTGGCTCTACGACGTGCCATAAGGCTGTAACAATGCAGTGAAGGTATAAATGAACCAGTGGCACCTGGTTTCCATGACCTATGGCTGAACTCAGACCACAAACCAAACAGAGAATGGACTTAATGTAGCTGAGTACTTGAATGACCTGGGGCATGTCTGAGACACTCCAGACACTGTCCACCATTTGCTCCTCAGAAACTCTTTAAATTACCCACACTGTGTCATTATTTTACATTTCAAATACACACAGTTAGGTTTTGTATGGCAGGAATAAAAACAATTGATGTTTAGATGGACTAATTATAAATGAATACTTTAACTAATAGTTACCAGCGTCGTAATGACTAGCCTAAAACTTTTCATGCTGATTGTTGTTGAGCGCATTCAGCTCTCATAAAGCATCTTTGGAAGATAAAATTGGAACGTTGAAAGCCGATACATGCACAGCTGATCTCCTCTTTTTACCTGCCAGGGACGAGGTCTCACAGAGCGCATTTGGAAAGTTATGCACTGGCATCTGTGATTAGTCACAATTGGCTGTCAGGCTCAATGGAATATCTAAATATATGGATCATAGCAGCAGAACTGAAACTACTGCTTTCACATCATCACATGAAAATATTCACTTTAAAGCTTCTTTAAGTGTACAAAAACGGTGGAATCCATTCAATTCAACATACCTTATTTTTATGGGGTTTTTTATTTTTACTTTGTATTAATTATTAGTTGGGTTACATGGCAAAGAACAGACTTGGTCGGGGGCAGCTTCTTAACAAACTACCAACATGTAAGTGACTGACATGTAAAAGCTGCCCAAATCCCCAAGTTTCAAATTACTAGTTAGTCTTAGTCACTCATTGCACCAAAATGCCAAACCACTTTCATCTTGGCTCACTCGTCCACTTTTTAAATTATTGCAGACTTTCTGGTGTGACTGTTACTTAAAGCAGGAAGTCTTGCCTCATTACTTGTGCCTGGCACTGTGTACAAACTAGGCCAATGCTTAAACAATGCCTGATGTGTGTAGCTCTTTTTATTTTTCAGAGTTAGTTCATGTAAAGACAATGAGACAGGTGTCTAGATGTTTGTGCTGCTCTGTCCTGTGGGGAGGATGAAATGGGAAACTTCAAATGGATTTAGATCAGTGGCTTCAACAAAGTGCCACAGAAAGCTGCAAACACTAAGCAGGTCGAATAAACAGCAGTGATCTTTGAGGCACGGTAGGACAGACATCTGTGAAGGACTTCAAATGATGACGATAGAATCCAGACAAACTCGACTGGTTTGGGAAGCCTTTAAAGACTGGTGCAAACTATTTGATATTGTATTGCCATATATTGCACAACAAGTGCAAAAATGATAGATATGTTTATCATTTAAAAACTATTAAAATATCTCAGTGTAACAATGTAGAATAAATAGTCAAGATCTAATTAATTCAATAATGCAATAAGCACTTCTTTTGAATAAATCTTAACTGTGAAAACAAAGATTTCCAAACATATGTTTGTAAAAATACAAACATTTATAATTTGATGCCTGTGAGATAGAAAGTAACAAATTACATTTACTTGCATTACCGTAATTAGTACTTTTTTGTGTACTGCTACGTTTAGAAGTAAATTTTACAACCTATACTTTTAAGTATGTTGAGTAGGTGTTAAGAATGGTGATTTGTTACATTTTAAATAACATTACTTAGTGAAGAATAGGCTAAAAATTGTGAGGGAACAGGCTACAGTAAATAGGGTTGCCAGATTACACATTTTAAGAAAAAAAATCTTAATTTCTGATTTATGGAAGTTAATCGAAACTGTCAATCTGGCAATATAATACACATGACCTGTTCTCATTCTCACCCACCATGCCGCCCTGAATAAATTATAAA
>JAYDZF010000001.1:16229123-16242342 GCA_034509105.1 Microcambeva barbata
CAAATAAAAAGTGAAAAATGTGGCTTAATACAGAAGCAGCTGTAATGCAGCTGGTAAGTTTGATACACAGATACAAAGATTATACAGAGAAGACTAAGCAGTTACTTTACAACATAACCTCAAAGAACACTCTTTTCACACTAGCAAAGTCACTCTAAACCAGCTAAAATTTATTCAGAAGTAAGCAAACATCTCTTCAAATGTTGAACACATTCGAAAATCCCTTTCTAATCTTCCAAAGAATCCAGGCAACTTTCTCTACTGCCTCTTCATACTTTATTCTCGTACTTATTCCACACTATTTTTATTTTTACACTGGGAGCAAAGTGTAGATCCAGGGCTGTTTGAAATGCATGAGCCCATTGAAGCCCACTGAGGGGGAGGCACAATACACAGTATCCTGAATTGTACACCACTGTAGTAAACAGAATGGTTAATAAGCAAAGATGTCATGATACACTGTACAATATGATTTCTTTACTATTCTATAACTAATGTTATCATTCAGAATCAGCCAGATTAAGATGCATTAGTAGTAAAGAAAAATAAGGAATGCCATTTTATTTCTGAGGTAGTTACTTCTGTTGTTTAGCACTTCATTTGTAGTTCATATTATTGTGGGAATTTGAGAGGAGGAAGTATGGGTTTTGTTTTATTCATATATATCGTCCCTGTCTTCACTTCGATGTAAATGTTTTTTTTTTTCAAATACATTTTCTAATGACTGTATTTGTACTAGCAAAAATGTCTATTTACTTCATCTAGTTTGTGTTTTATTCCATCTTGCACCACCTCTACAACCACTATGTCCTAGGATCTCTTATAGGGTGCGTAACAAGTGGGGGTTCGCCCGGGATAAGCTGTTATTCATCAACAAAAATATATACTTATTTATATATTTAATTTATCAGCACTTGCTTGCAGCCAAACACAACCTCTAGCTGCTGTAAGGAGAAATGTAGGGCAGAAGAAGCTCCGAATGTTAGAACAGCTGCACTACATGTCTTCCAATATGTGCCCTATATACCCCAAACTGAACTGAAGAGGAGGATTACAACCTGTGATTTACTGTCTGACAGAAGTGGGCTGAGCTGTGAAGAAAAGGTTCCGAGATTCATGAAGAAACCTTATTTTTAATATAGCCAGTTGGATTGGTGCACATGAATGTGTGGCTTAATTCCTTTACAACTAGGTACAACTTGACATATGCAACAAACACTGTTTGTGCATATGATGCAATAACTAAAAACAAATAATAAAATGGTCTGTATGGCACCACAGAAACTCTCTGAGCAATTAAGAGCAAGTAGGGTTATGATAGATCACCTATTATCTTGGTACCCCCCTCCATTCGCCTCCCTCGTAAAGAAAGGGAACAATGGATCCTGGATGTTAGGGGGAGGTGTGACGGCAGCCGTTTTTAGTAAGCCTGGCACTGGGTTCGAGATGCCCGCTCTCGATCACACAGGCATTATTTGCTTCTTAATGAGACTGAATGAGTGAACACCTTTCAAATCACCAGCAATGCTCCACCGGCTCTTCTTTGTGCTCCATGATTGCATTCAGATTTTATAAAAAGTAAAAAACAACAAACAAAGCAGCATGGGTACGAACTGGCATTAAATCCCTGCTGACAAAGTGCCACAGACCCTCCAACCAGCCACTGCTGGGTATTCATTCAAGCGGGTTAAATGTCTCATTTTAATAATAAGTGTCAAGCAAAAATACGATGAGTGGTGTGGTACAGTAAAGATGTTATGAGTACATAAATCACCCGTGGCCAGACAGAGGGGCTTGCCTTAGCAAGTCTCGGGGCATGCGGTGCCGCTCCGGTGAAATGAAACCGCAGAATAAAAACAGTTCGAGGGTCGCAAGGGAAATCTGAGTGTCCCCTTAGATCCCAACATCAAGCAGCCGAACAACTCGCCTTTCACCCTGCACCAACATAAAATACGGGCAGAGCAAGGCCGCCTGTTATTTTAGACATTAATGGAGCCTATTCTGCTTCACGTGCGGGTACATTAAACACATTTGAACAATTTTCTGCCTTCTCTAACGCAGCAGCTCGTTCATTTCACTTGTGTCATAACAGAACCTCAGTTTAGATTAGGTCTATAGAAGCATGCACAGGATGCTACAAGCAATCAGGGAGTCAGGGTCAAGGTCCAAAGTTTGTTGTTTAAGCCATGATCTATCATCTTCACCTATGCTTGGGAAACAGTTGGACACAAAATGAATTCTGTAAACACATAGTAAAGATTTGTCGATTCACAGCAAAATGGTCCTGGGTTCAATTCCCAGGTGGAACAATCCAGTGAACTTGTAAACAGATCAATCTTGTTTAACCTGTTTAACTGCTCATAAACAAGGCCAAAGTGTGTAAAACGTGACATCCCTATAAATTAATATAGAATCTAAAGAAGTTTCCTAAATGAATGTTAGGGTGAGTGACTTTTGCTCTGGTTAAATCAGACCCAGGTGGCACAGAGGGATATTCTGAACTCCTTGGTTCGACCTCGCCATTGCCAATTAGTGGGCATAATTGATTGTCTGCATGGAGGAATCAATGGACTATATGAGAATGCTGTCAAGTACCCTGAATGGCAGTGTATGGGTGATAAAGGGTCCCATGGGGTGTGCACAGGTCATAGGAAGCTCCCAAGAAGCAAAAGCTAAATGAACTAGAAACTTAATTTCAAAAGAAAAAAAATAGTAGACAAAACTTGGCTTTGTTTTGATTTTAATGTCTTGTTTGAGCACATACATTTGGTTATGCAGAACATCAGTTGAATTCTACTTGCAGAATCTCCTTATTGAAGGAAACATGGGTCAAGCTGACTGCCTTGCACTCTGTGTTAAAAACAAAACCAGCACACAAACAAGCAATCACTTTTTAATGGGAAAATTAGTTATGATTATAATGTTCTTTACATGGGTTACATTCATGACAGGAAGACGGTAGATATTCATTACATAAGACTCAACAGTCAAACAGTCATGGACAATTCAGTGTCTTAAAGTCACCTCACCTGCATGTTTTTGGACTGTGGGAGGAAACCAGAGCACCCTGAGTAATTCCACACAGAAATGCAGAAAATATGCAATCACCATAAAGAAAGGACCTTGACCACCCCACTTGGAAATCGAACCCTACTTAATGTGAGGCGACAGTGCTACATACTTCGCCATGCAGCCCTCATTAAAAAAAAAATACAATTTCTCTAAAGGTCATTTTTAAAACAAGGTTACCAGACAGTTCTGAACTATACTCCGATTATACTCTGGCAACCATACTAGTTGGTAAACTAATTCTGTAATAATTGTGCTATGCTGAGGACACCACTCCACCTAGGTATCGATCCTATGACCTTCTTGCAACAGTGATACCCAAGAAGCAACTAACACTCACACAATTTGTGACACAACAAATAAATTTAAATAGTATTTCAGAGCCTATTTGTTTAAGCAAATGAAAGGAAAACGTGCACCAAAGAAGTGCCCGGTGAATCTCTGCACATTTACATAGCCTCAGACACACGCTCACTCATAACCGAGTCATTTTCTTCAGTAAGCAGTCACTCATTACGGCATCGGCAAGGGTCAAAGGGCAGCGAAGAACTCAGTAATGAGCACATGAAACACCAGTGCTCAGTCAGGCCCTCTGGTGGTGGGCTTTTATCTGTTTGGTAGAAAATAATTGGAAGCCCTGGAAGGTGTGGGGAGGTAAGAGGAGTGGACAGTGAACAAATTCTCCGGGGGAAAGAGGAGAGACGAAAGCAAAGATGATGGGATATTGGGACAGGGTTTTAACCACTGCTAGCAACAGGAGATAGTAGATCAACTCTGCGTGTGTCCACCACACACTGCTACACATGCAATTACTTTAATGCTGCCAAAAAGATCAAAACATTTCAGTACACCAGACTTTTGATTGTTGCAGGTATGTGCCTCATAACCAAATATCAAACTCTGTGGTGCTTTCTGTTAAACTCGGGCATTAAATTTCCCACCATCCCACCTCATATCAAAATGTATTTACTTTGGATACAACCAATTCCTTTAAGCCCTTCAGTGTCCAAGAATGTATGTCCTATCAATTTTCCTAAATATGTGCACCACAATTATACAGAATGCCCAATCATACATGCTGAACCCATCATGCTGTTTATAGTCTTTTTCAACATTTGCCAGTGCCCTGGTCATCTAGTCGGAGTTACCTATGTTGAATGTGAGAGCATAACCATGGCTTTAAAAAAACTGTAAACACTGATAATTCTCTCATTTTCTTCCATGAGTATTATTCAGACTCCATCCATCCATCAATTTCTATTTTTAACAGTTATTTCTTATTTATTATTTATGGTATGGTTTAACCAAAAAGTGAAGTGTTGTTTTATTCTACACAATAGAATAAGCATTAGAAAAGAATAAAACAGCAATGCTCATTTTAATCAATTATAAATTAATATAAACTGAAATAAAATGGGGATCTCGGGGAGCTGGGTCTGACCCTTGGCTTTTTTCACTGTCGTTTTGTATTCTAGATTCCTGTCCAGACTGGTGGACTGACTGCTCTAAATTGCCCCTGGGGTAAGAAAGTACACCAGACGTAGTGTGAGTCTGACAGTGAGAAATGAGTATTATTTTATTACTCATTTCAACCCTTTAATTTGCCTTATTTTATTTGATAAAATGCAATATAAATGAATAAGCCTGAAAAATGATGTGTAATATTAGGCATTGCTGCCATAGGGCACCAAGCAAACAGCTAATTAACAAGCTAATGCGGGTATGATATTGAGCTAAATCTGAATAACTGTAATTTATTAGGATTAAACATCACATTTTACACTTCTGTTACATTTATGACAGGGCATGTAGTTACACAAGATTCACCCTGTCTAACACCATGGACCATTTTGAATCTTTATTTCACCTCACTAGCATGTTTTTGGTCTGTGGGAGAAAACCCATGCAGATGACAATGCTACCAACTGTGCCATGAACATCTATTATAATGTAATAGATTTACATGTAAGAATTGGGGCATTAAAACTTATCTTCAGAAAAAATAATTTTCCCATGATGATAAACTTGACCAACATTGCATGATCAGAATGAGCCAAACACACAAAGTTCTTTTCATTAGAGAATAATAAAATATTTTTAAACAGCCATATTGAACACTATGTGCCTCGATCCTTTCACACACCAGTCTGAATTTACTGCTAATAATTTGCATCCTTTTTCACTATCCACACATTTGCTGTCCATTAACAGCTGTAGTGGAATAAATTTGGTGTTTCATGGCGATCAACCGTGCAGGCGATGTATGTAAACAGCCTCTCTATATGCTACCCTCAAGCAATGTCTGCTGTAAAGCAAAGCGGGCTTTGTGTGTTCATCAAGCATTATTCTTTAGTCTTTGTCTATCTCTGATCATTCTAACCTCCCTCTCAGATGTTAATGTGGGGTTTGGAGACAGCTGGCATGTGCTGCAGTTAGACAGGAGTCTGACAGGAAAATAGTTCATTCTTCAATTTTGTCTCTCATCATTTGGGTAAATTAGAGGTTATGGCTGAAAGGTTAACAAATGCCAATGCATGGGCGTCTGGGTGAATTTGTCACTAACATTATATACATTGTCTGAATCTCATTTTATTGGTGTTTGAATAAATGAGGTATTTTTGTTTTTATTGGCTGTATTTGTATACCCGATTTTGTGCCGATGTTCTACCTGATGCAAATCTCCTTTTATTAACTGGGATTAGAATAAGCACCGGGAGTGCACTGATGCCATCTCATTTGATGCACCAGGGCGAACATGTTTTACTGTTTAACCCTCTGAATGAAGTTCTTCGATTAATGTTGGCAGAACATTTAGCCACTATTAGTTTCTATATGAATATGAAATTCTATATGTCTGAGGTCAGTTCCTATGAGATAAATGTTGGAGTCTTGCTTTGGCCCAGGCTTTGTATTGTAAATGACAAAACATTGTGTTTTCAAGTTCATTGGAACAGGAAAGGCTTAAAGTTGTACTCTAGCACTGCAAAAGCAATTTCTTCTTATTTATTTTTCACATTAAGTAATAGAGGTTTTAACTTGTGCTCTTTATACACTGTTCTCTAGTTTATATACATACTTTCAAGAGCAAATGTCATTACTTGTATCCATTTAAAGACAATATATGAAATAAAAGTATATTACAAGAGAATCGTGGATGGATTGAGTAGTTTAAGTACCATTTCTAGTAAATACAGCAAGGATTTTAGAGTAATGTTTACAAGAATTGTATAATTCAGTGTTGTACTTTGTGTTTGTGGACATACTTGGTGGCCAAAGAATAATGTTTTATGGTGACTTTATGGTGAAGTCTGGGAATCACATTTATGTTATGGAGTTATGTTAATCAAGATCACATGGGGCTGTTTAAAGTACATAGTACATCTAATCAAGTTGGTTCTTAAATATTTTTTGACTCACAATAAAAAAGCCCAAATCTGCACATTTAAGATAGATGGCTGTGGAATGGGCCCAGATCTTTCAAATACAACATTCACATTATTATAGGAAATCTTTACACAAAATCTTTAAAATGTAATCATAATACATAACAATGTTCTGAGCTCTACATAGACTTCAGAATTACTAACACAATGTTTCTTCACCATGTTTAGGTGAAAGATGAGTTCAGGAGGAAAACTACATTATACCTACAGTGAGTTTTCCTGACACCTTTTCTTTGGCAGGCTTTTCTTTTCTTTTTATTTATTTTCAGCTTCATGACTTCAGAATAAATTTGACATATTGATATAATTTGTTTTGTCCTAACACACGGACCCTTTGAACGTTTGTTTTAAAATTGATACTTTAGTGTCACAAGTGATACCCCATGCATGGTTTAAAAGCGAATGAGTTTAAAAATAGATGTTAAACGACAAAAAACTGAAAATGCACATGGGGGACCTCTTTAGACAGAACTGACAATCTTTCTGACGTAAATCTGTGGGACTGATTCAGGCCAGCAACAAAGGTTGAAGTGATGGTTGTCCAGAATGACTGTGTTGTTCCTCATGCTGTCAGATGGTAAAGTAACAGGAAGACATCAGTGTCATGGTATGAATATATATCTCCAAGATTATTCAGCAGCTCAGTGCAGTATTTCAGCTTCACTTTGAAACTTTTCAGCAAATTTGACAGTGCAGTGTCAAATGCTCAAGCTAGACTCCACAGTTTTTTTGTCAAAATAGGAAAGCAAAGATAAGCCATTACTACTCTAAAACAAAATTAGAGTGGGGGGGGGGGTCTTGGATCACTTGGAGACTTATCCATCTTATCAACTATAATTCCAAGATCAGAATTTATTAAATATAATAAAACTAAAAAAGGGATTGACAGCATTTGCATTGTTAAAGTACCTTCGGCAGCAATTACAGCCTTAATTATTTTTGAGGATGATGCAACAAACTTATTTTTCGGCAGTTTCTCCCAAACTTCTTTACATAACCTCCATCAGGTTGGATGGGGAGTGTTGGTGCACAGCCATTTTCAGAGATGTTCAATTCGGTTCAAGTCTGGGCTCTGGCTGGGCCCTCAACAACATTCACAGAGTTGTCCCAAAGCCACTAATTTGTTATCTAGGTTGTGTGCTTATGGTTGTTGGAAGGTGAACATTCACCCCAGTCTGATGTCCAGAGTGCTCTGGAGCAGGTTTTTGTCAAGGATGTCTCTGTACATTGTTGCGTTCAGGTTTCCCTTGACTCTAGAGTCCTGGAGGTTCCAAACTTCTATTTATGGATGATGGAGGTCACTGTGTTCAATTGGATCTTTAATGCTGCAGAATTTTTTCTGTCCAATTCCCCAGATCTGTCAATCTATACAGTCCAGTCTCGAAGGTGGTGTACCTTAACAAACTGGATTTACTACAGGCAGACTCCAATCATGTTGTCAAAGCAACTGAAGTATGATCAGTGGAAACAGGATGCATCTGAGCTTAAACTTGAGTACGACGGCAAACACTGGGAATACTTTTGTTTATTATTATTAAATACATTTGTAAAATTCCAAATTATTTTGAGAGGTTTGAGAGGAAAATAAATGTGATCCACTATGGAATAAGGCTGTGAGAATGTAGGGAAAGTGAAGAAGTGTGAATACTTTCCAGAAGCACTGTATATGCCAAACGAATATTTAATGCATCATATATCTGACTGTAGATGAACTTAAAGACAAAATAACCCAACATGTTTTATAGTTCTTCTGATGCACTATTGATTTTTACCAGCAAATCACATTGAGGCCGAGAAAGGAGATTCTTACTGTCTGTTAATAACCTATGGTCCTGAAGCTGTGGGCTACCCTTGTATAATGCATCTGGCTTTTTGCCAGAGCCAATAAAAACTTGCTCCGTTGGGTGAGGCAGCCAGTGGAGACCCTGATCTTCACCTCCATCTCTGTCTTTCACTGATTGGTGCCAGGTATCGCCTTTAACCGTCCCAAGGCAGCCTTTAAGCCAAGCATTGTTTCCAATTCGGCAGCTTTAGCGGCCTGAAGTTGAATTTGTCTCCCCACAGAGTGGTGCACGGCTGACAACAGAGACAAAAGTGCTTCATGCATGTAGTTGAAAATCTCAGAAAGACTACACAACAGTCTAGCTTAACTGAACGTAGTGTTATGTATGAAAAGAATGACACAACGCATGTACAGATCTTGCATCTGTGTAAATGGGTTATAATAATACACTTTTTGAGTAACTGTCCACTGTTGTCAGGGTTTATCTTCGGAAATCTTTTTCCACTAATAAATTGAGAAATGATTAAAGCATAAGCACTTATTCTTATTACAGTAACCACCACTTTTCTTCCAAAACCTCTAGCACTTATTTACTTAAATAAATCCTTCAACTAGGGGGGAAATTACAGCAGCCAAGCAACCAGATGCCAACACCGACTCGTACATGTAAAACTCTTTACAGACATCAGCCCAGCAATCAGAAGGTTGCCGGTTCGATTCCCAGAGCTGACCGGTCACGACTGAAGTGCCCTTGAGCAAGGCACCTAACCTCTAACTGCTCCCCGGGCGCTATGGCTAGGGCTGCCCACAGCTCCGGGCATGTGTGCTCACTGCCCCCTAGTGTTTGCTAGTGTGTATGTGTGTGTTTCACTGCACGGATTGGGTTAAAATGAGGAGAATGAATTTCACTGCAAAGTGATAAAAAAGTATCTATCTATCTATCAGCACCGTGGTACTGTGAACATACCATGTCCACATGTTTTAGAACCAGAAAACATTGTAAATATTATATTAACTCTTTATTTATTTTGTTTTCAAATGTCTCCCCCAGTTCTCTCTCTGTTTTAGTCATATCCAACTACCCCGATTGACTAAAGAAAGTCCAACCGGACACCATGCGCTGTACCTGAATGCATCACTTTATTCACACACAAGGTACATTTATACGTGGATCAGCTTTGTCTACAGTACTCAGCCTACTAGATAACACCTAATCAACATCTTATTGATTAATAGCGTAGAGACTTATTTGTGTCCATACAATTATGGCTATATGACTGAAACTCTTGTCAAAGTGAAAAAAATACTGACAGATCATGTTGACGAAAACAGGCAGACATGTATACTGACTATTCATCATTTATCAAGTATATGTTTTTATTTAAACAAACAGAAAAATCTATACACTCAAACGATCAGCTGAGTATGGTAACTCAAGTATTCATTACAAAAGAAAGCATCTTAGAGAGCACACCATACAACATAACAATGGAGAAGCTACAACCTGTTCACCCTAACTGCTCTGCCTGGTCAGAGGAATATTGATTTCAGCTGCAAGCAGAAGCTAGAGTTAGAATTTGGCATAAACAGCACAATTCCATAAATCCAACCTGCTTTATATGAAGACTTCCGAATGGTGGTGTAATGGTGTGGAAAATGAATTCTGGCACATATTGGGTCCTGCTGCCAACCATGTGCATTGCTTAATGGCTTTAATTTTCTAACACCTTAATTATGGCTATTTTAGGCCTGATAATATAGAATGTCGCAAAGCTCAGGTCATCAAAATGGTTCCATATAAAACAGAATTCAGTTTCCTTTAGAGGTCTCACCAGTCACCAGATTTAATCCACGAGAACACCTTTGGTATGATGGTAATGGGTGTCATTTACATATTATAAAAAGGTTAAACACACTCTTATCTGCCATACAGCAGCTGCTTCGTTTGATCTTCAATTTAAGCTACAATGTCGGGTCAAAAGTTAGTGGACACCATGATTGTTAGACATTCATAGTCTTTGTTCCATTGCAGTCCCAACAGCCATTACACTATTGTATAACCGGGAATAGGTACTCATTCATTATTATTCATTATTATTTATTATTAATAATAATTTAACAGATCTAACTTTGTGTACAGAAAAGAATCTTGTAGTCACAAAGCTGAAAGCAAATCATTATTTTTAGCAAAATAAAACAGGGATTCAGGGTTGTAATTACCAGTGGTTGGATGATATCTACATACAGACATATAGTTACGTCTGAGAAATAGTGTTGAATGGCTGAGATATCCATGCTGGGTTAGTGTTAGTCAATTAATACCCAGTGATTCATTGAAAACCAGACCCATCATGACCCTGACCAGAAATAGTGATAAAACTAAAATGGTATACACGTGTTACCCATGTGGGTGTAGGAATCTCCTGTTGACATGATCTGGTTCAAGGCCCAACAATGCCAGAATGACACTGTAGAAATGTAGGCATGGTTCTTAACCCTCACTTGGTTGAATAGCTGGAATAGGTTGAGTCTAAGAGAGCTTATAGTCCCGATTTAGCTGTCTTTGATTCCCACCTTCTTGGACGCTTAAAGAAGATTTGAAAGGAAGATGATTTTCATGTGGTGGTGGTGATGCGATGGAGCTGTGGATCAGTGGCTACATGATCACTCAAAAACAGTTTTAGCATATGGCATTAAATGATATGATGGGCAAAAAACTTCAAAAAGGAGAGTGACTGTAGAAAAGCCAAGTCATTTTTTTCATCTTTATGAATAGTTTTAAAACGGGTGGAACCGTTTTGAAGAATGATTGTATTAAAAAAAAGAATCCACCCGTGCCAATACAGTGAGACGTTAAGACTGGGTGAACACAAAAGTTTAGCATTTTTGCTTGTATTTGTGCACAACTGTAATGTAATTTTGAATGAAAGCATCTACTAAATGCTCTCCTCATACTTTCTGACAGAAACCTCAAATGTGTTTGTGTAAGTAATGCTGAATGTGGCAAGTGTTATGACCAAACAGGATGAATTCCTGATGCTTCTACATTACAAATATACATAAAATTAATTCTTTAATGGGAAGTTGTTACTAATGATAATAATACATCTAGTGTGAGGTCTCAAATCATGCTTTCAATATCAATGCATGTTCTGACAGATGCCAAAACTGTCCTTGTGAAAGTAGCCTGATCCAGACAGCCCACTGAGATTGTAAACCTCCACCCCCATACTTAAAAGAATTGCTGGAAAATCGCTGCAATACCAAGTTTTGCAATTCACTCAGTCAGTGCTCTTAAATGTATTTTCTGGAAGAATCTAACCATTAAAAAGATCATAAAAAGCTGATTTTATAATGCGTAACAAAACACTTCAGAGGCTTTCCTGATCTGTCAGCGACAAAGCTGACCCTTAAGTCAAAACGGCATTTGCATAGGGCTCGGCATGCTTCGTCGAGCTTTCCCGCCACAGAGACCATTCTCTCCGCCAGTTAATTAAATCAATTACACGACTCATCAGAAAAATAGAACTCGTTCTATATGCTTGCACGGATGCCATTTCAAGCTTAATGAAATGCACGTCGTCCATGGTTGACTCAGATCACAGCACAAGTGGCTGTTTAGCAAGGAAATAAAACCCTTGTTTTCCTGGAAATACTCCTCCAGCATTTAGATCCTTCAGGCAGCTCTGCAGCTTAGACTTCAGTCAGACATGACAAGTGATTACACAGTCCAGTAGAACATGCATGTTGATTGATGATCATGATAATTATTAATAAGACTGCAACAGCCATGGCAAAAACAGCTACAGCCAAAACCCGAATACATGGGAGTCCAAGCAGTCCGGTCAGTTTGTAAGTGTGTGTGGATGTGTGTGTGTGTATACACACTAATAGCTCTAATAAAGGAGTGTTTCTCAGAGGCTTCATCCACATCCTCCAGAAAGCCAGCAGAGTAGCGGCCATCAATCAGCGCACACATTCAGCTTTAATTTACTCCTCACATCCGCGTGGCTGATTGACTAATGAATGCATCTCTGGATAATGCACACTCGCACACACTTCTCACGGAACTGGTATGATCAAATGTACCTTTAAGCAGCAATTTAACAATCAGAACATTTAGCACTCTTACCCGTGTTGAATGGCTTGAGCGTTAACAAGGAGACACTTCTGATCATAATAATTCAAGTATGGGGTCAGGCACGTGCCGAGAATTCATTTCAAACCAGCTGGTACAAGGCATCAAACACTTACATATTTACATTAGCTTAGAACTATGACCAAAACCAATCTGAGCTATTAATGCTTAAGGGGGTCGACAGTAGCAACGTAGTATGGTGGGCAAGAGGGGAAAAGGCAGAGACTTAATGATATCTCAAACCCTGCAGGCTTCACTTGCCTCTCAAGCAAAGGCACTGTGTACTGTTGTGTTGCTTTGCTTCTGCTGGACCTGGATGATTTGTCATGATTGATGGAACCATTAATTCTGCTCTCTATCAAAAAATCCTAAAGGAGAATGTTTGGCTTGTCAGTTTCTGACCTAAAGCTCAAGCATGCTTGGTATATGCAGCAGGACAATGATCTGAAGCACTGGAACAAGTCCACCTTTGGAAAGGGTTGAAAGAAATAAAATGAGTTTTTTGAGTGGCTAAGCCAAAGTCCTGTCTTAAATCCCATTGGGATGGTGTGGTAAGACCTTTAACAGGCAGTTCATGCCCGAAAACTCTCAAATGTACCGGTATTAAAACACTTCTGCAAAGAAGAGTGATAAAAATCCTCCACACTGATGTTACTACCAACATTTGATAGCAGTTGTTACTAGGGATTTAATGATGCACGACAAGACTGCTGTTTAAAGTGAATACAGATTCATTTTACATGTCAAATCAGAGGGCGATGGCACGATACAGCCTCACCTGGTTGA